>CM067570.1:37885118-37900373 GCA_034336665.1 Luscinia megarhynchos
TGTACCCTGGGGTAGAACGAACCATCATGACTCCCGCTCGGGTTGAGCGGTTCATGACACCAGGTATAGAGAAAGTGCAAGAAGCATGGTGAGTTCATAGAAATCATACTCAGGTAGAGCACAAGCAACTGTAGTAACGCCCACTCAGGACAAAGAAATGACTGGAGTGGGCAGAGACCTGTCCTAAACTCTGCACCACTCAGTGAGCCTGTTGTGAGAAAGAAGGGCATTGGAGGAGAGACTGCACACAACTCAAACCCAAGGTCGCAGAACTGAATCAGTGCAAGGGTAAACTGGAGAACATCCGGCCAGAAAATCCTCTTGTCAAAAGAAAACTGGGGGAAAAGATGAGGAAAATGAAATGTCTGGGGAATACGAGTGCAACACATTCTGTATTAAATGTAAAGTTGCAAAAAATTGATCCTGGTAAAGTTGTAAATGTTATTGGAGCCACAAGACAACAGCAGAAGGTATTCTTTTTCAAACCACAATCATATAAACTGGGAAAAAAAGTAGGAAGACATCAGTTCCTATATATGCCTATGGCCCCAAAACCCCTCATAGCAAAGGATTTTTTGAAGAAATTACAGGCTGAAATGAAGTTTACCCCTGGTGGAGTTCAGATCAAAGTCAATGACAAAGAATTATAATGTTCCTAGTCTGGCTGTCATTACAGGTTTGTCCAAAACAGAAGAAGCACCAGAAGAAGTTCTTAGTCCGAAAGTTGGGTCAATTGGACCCCTGGTAAGGCCAGAGCAGCACAACCTATAATCATTAAACTTAAACCGGGAACATGACCAGTAAGAACTAAACAATATCCACTTAAGGTGGAAAACATGAAAAGCCTATCATAGACAATTTTGTAAAATTTGGTTTGTTACTGGAATCTGTAAATCTGAATATAATGCACCCATGTTACCTGTACGACAGCCTGATGGCTTGAACTACAGTCTGGTTCAATCCCTACAGGCTCTTAACAAAATAGCTGGAGATCTCCACCCCGTGGTTGCAAATCCATATGCCTTGCTAGCCAAATTAAAAATGAACACGGATGGTTTACCGTGTCAGATCTTGAGGATGCTTTCTTCTGTACACCCTTGGACCCTGGCAGCCAAAACCTGTTTACCTTTGAATGGGGAAACCCAGAGACTGGAAGGAGAACTCAACTTACGTGGACTGTATGACCACAAGGATTCAAGAACAGTCCAGCCATATTTGGAAAACAGTTTGCTAAGGACCTTGAAAATGGGGTGAGCCCAATTTTCCACAAAATTGGAATTGTGTTTGTGTCCACAAAAGGAACTGTGCTACAATAGGTAGATGATCTACTTATAGTCACTGAAAGGAAAAAAGACTGTTTGGAATGGACAGTAAGCCTATGAAATGACTTGGGACTAAGTGGTTGCATCCAGAAATCAAGCTCAAGTAATCAAACAAGGAGATGCTTACCCAGGATACAAAATATCCCAAGGGCAGCAAGGACTAAGACAGGTACTCAAAGGAACCATACACTGAACCCCAGTCCATACTAATGTCAAAGAATTGAGAACCTTTCTGGGAATGACTGGAGGCTGTATTAACTGTGGGCTGCTGCTTAAGCCACTGTACCAGCTGTTCAAAAACAATCTCAGAGACCTGGAATGGACGTCCAAAGGTATGAAAGCCTTTCAAAAGCTGAAGGAGGAATTGAAAAGAGCACCTGGTCTGGGCCTGCCAGATGTCTCGAAACCGTTTTAGCTTTTTTTTCTGAGAGGCGAGGGATGGCATTAGGAGCACTGGCTCAAACAATTGGCCATACAAGATAGCAGCAGCACACTTTTCAAAACAACTGGGTGAGGTAAGAAGGGGATGGCCCAACTGTCTGTGAGCAGTTGCTGCTCTTGTTTCAAATGCCCAGGAAGCCTGGAAATTCACCCAAGGTCAACAAATAACTGTGTTTATCTCACATTCAGTGGCAGCAATCCTTGAGCAAAAGGGTAGGCATTGGCTTTCACCCTCAGGATTCCTTAAATATCTTGCAGTTTTGGTGCAACAACATGGAATTACAAAAGTAATCTCTTCTCTAGTTAATCCAACAGCCATTCCTGGCTACTCACCAGAGAGACGAAGAACCTTTGTAACCTAACTATCAAAACCATTAAGTCCACCTTATTCCAGCCACCCAGATCTTAAAGAAACCCCAATTCCAGGAGCAGAACCTTTGTGCATGGATGGGAGTGGCTTTGTAAGATCAAGCAAAATCAGGATATACGATTACCACAGAGCAATAGGGCATAGAAGCCCTACCTCTACGAGTCAGCTCAGAAGGCAGAGGTCATGACTTTAATGTGCCCTCAGACCAGCCTGAGGAGAAAGCATCAATTGATGAACATATTCCAAGCATGCCTTCAGAGTAATACATGCCCATGAAGCAGTTTGGAAAGAAAAAAGACTAATGACAGCTCAAGGAAAGCTGATAAAGCATTCCGAGGAAGTCTTAAAATTGCTGGAGGCAGTGCTACTACCTCAAGAGGTTGCAATTATGCACCGCAAAGGACATCAGAAAGGAGAAATAGACCCCGAAAGAGGTAACAGGTTGGCTGACCAGGCTGCAAGAAGAGTAGCAGAACAAAGCCATGCTGAGATCAGGTAGTAATTTGCAAAGGTGAGGAACAATATGACCATGATATATATCATATACTCAGAAGATGTAGAATTAGCAAAGGATTTGCGAGCAGAACGAAACCATAATGTTTTTGCAATGCCTCAGGGAGAGATATGCCTGAAAAAAGCATTATGAAAATTAATTAAAGATGGACATAATCGTATACATTGGGAAGGGAATGCCTTACATAATTATTTGGTAAGGACAATAGTAAGATGCAAGCTGTACTCTAGTGTAAAGCAGGTAACCCAAGGGTGTGAAATAATGTCTCAGAAGCAATCCAAAAACTAGGACCAGCGTTGAGCTTGGCACAATAGACAAGGGACAATATCCTGGACTACAGTGGCAAAATGACTTTCCTGAATTGCCAAGAAAAGGGGGGTATAAACACCTTTCAGTATTAACTGATACCTTCTCAGCGGGACCTGAGGCATTCCCAATTCAAACAAATAAAGCCAAAGAAGTTGTCAACATTTTGTTCAACAACATAACGCCCCGGTTCAGAGTGCTTTTAGACATCTTCTCCCATCGAGTACCACATTTCCTAGCAAATATTGCACAGCAATTTTGCAACAATCTCCAAATCAACTGGCACCTACATATGCTGTATTGGCCCCAGGCCAGCAGCCAGGTGGAAAAGATGAATTATCCGATACAACAACACTCAGTCAAAATTGGACAAGAGGCCAACACAACTTGGCCTTGGGCCCTACCTTTGGCTTTATTATGGATTTGAGTATCACCAAGAACAAAAGAAAAGCTGAATGCCTTTGAAATACTGCAGAGAATACCAGATAAGCTTTAACTATCAAGGGAAGCTACTGTACAGGCTGGGAGGAGTATCTCCAGGACTGTGTTGTCCAACTAACACAACAGCTGCAGCAAGGTAATCAACACATTTCAAGCACAAGAGCAAGAGGTTTCTCCTCCGCACAATTCCAGCCTGGAGACCAGATATCACGTAAAATCCCTGAGGGAAACTGTCTTTTGCCAAAATGGAAAGAACTCTATTTAGTACTTTTAATCACTTATACAGCCTTGAAAGCTTAAAGCATTGACCTCTTGGATACCTTATTCCAGAATCAAAAGACTCCTGTAAAAAGCAAGTGGAGCCCAAAACTAGACCTCAGAAAGAGCAGGAGAAACCAAGATGTGTTTTACATGGTCGTTGTCTTCCTGATACTTCTAATTGGAATCCAAGCCAGAGTAGACGACTGTCATTACCATCAAGATCTCCTTGGCCTGCAAGATCCTGGTCGATGGAACACTCAAAAATATTCAGGACCTAATGGGCTAAAAGGGATTGAAAAGGCAAAACCACTTTACACCCTTATAAGGATTAATGATGAGCAGTTGAAGATTGAGAAAAACCTGACTCCATGCCTGATTTTGTTGTCCAGCCTCAAAGTAAGATCTCTATGGCCTGTAAATTTGAAACTCACAAACCTCTTGTAGAGAATACTACAGTGACCATGTGCATCTGCGACGTTTCTAACAAACAGTGTGTGCATTCATTTTTGTGTGATTCCTATCAGGATTTTTGCATTATGCAAATTAAAATGGGAGACTACAACCTAGTGCAAGATAGTCCCCTTCTTCTGTGACACATAGGTGAGAAGACCATCATCATGGAGAGATATAGTAACCAAGCCCACCAGGAATCCCACCCAACAAATCTTGTTTCCAACAGCCAACTCTTGTGCAACTCCAATAATAAAATTGTACTGGTCGTGTGCTTAGTACATGGGACAGATGTCATGGAGGATGTGCTTTTGAGAATTGAATTTCATTCTTGGGATATTCCAGGCCATCTAATCAAGTTGTAGGGGTAATTAGGGAACATAATAATCACAGGAGTGTATATCGTTCCCAATTCCATGACCAGGTGTTGGTGACCCAGATATGCATGGAATCCTGAGAACACAACTACATTCTTTTATGGGCTGAGGTATTCAGAATACTCAACTATTTGTACCAGGAACTTTAGTAAAGCAGGTATCCTTTGTAATACTAGCAGGGGCCAGTGTAAAGTTTCTGAAGGTATCAGAAATGCTTGCCTAAAGGCAGGTGTTGGGGTTTGAGTGTTTTTCTATTACTGTGTCACTTTAAAGAATTTTTTCCCATTATCATGCCAATGGAGCTGGCCAGGTTATACTCAGGACCTTTGAGACTCTGGACAGCAGGGGTAGGTGGGAGCGGCTTCCAGAGGGGCACTCGTAGCTTCGGAGGGGCTTTCGTGCTTCACAGAGGGGGTACTTGTGTTTCCAGTGAGCTCGGAGGAGGATCCTCCCGGTCTGCAACCAGCGTGGCGAATGCAGGAGAGCCAGACCCTCTGCGATCACCTGCCCTGCATCTGCCCCACTACAGCCTCCTGCCTCTGAGGACACAGCTGATCACCCGGACAGAAATGGTGAGCAAGGAGCTGCCCGCTCCAGCCCGTTCCCTGCCTGAGATCGGCATGGCCGCTGCCACCCCCTCCTGCCTCTGCTCCCGCCCCCTTTCTCTAGGGCAGAGAGAGTGTGCCTGCAGCTAAAGAAAGGACTGGAACCGAGTTATCTGTTCTGTGTTGTTGGTAGTTGTAACAACTGCTGTCGTTTCTGTTTGTACGGTTAGATATATTAGTAAAGGAGCTGTTATTCCTACCCCCCTTATCTCTGCCTCAGAGTCCTTGATTCAAACAATTATAATGCTTGGGGGGAGTGGAATTAAAGTCTTTATTTCAAAGGAAAACTTCTGCCTTTATTGGCAGACACCTGTCCTTCAAACCCGGGACAGCAGGCAATGTATCTGAACAAACCACAGTGACATGCCTCAGGCATTGACGAAAGAGTGATCCTTGTCCTGTCCAGCAGCATGGGAGCCTTGCCCTCCTTGTCCCTCAGCCAGCCAGCCTGAGGGACACCCTCGGCAATATCCCTACCCTCCTACTGAGGCTTCTGCTGCAGGCCTGGGGCAGGCTTTGGGGGAGCACCAGAGCAGGCAGATGTCAGGAACAAGGCGGCTGCCCAGGGGGGCTGCTTATGGCCTCTGACACCCAATTCCTCAGGGCTTCCCACAGCCCCAGCCCCTCAGGTGCCTCCTGTCCCCTTGCAGCCTCCTGGCACCCACTCCCTCACACATCCCCCTCGTTCCTTCCCACTGCCTTGTCCCATCAGGGCCTCCACAGCCCCTCATCCCTTCACGGCCTCCCAGCACCCCGCACCCTCAGGATCTCCCCCAGCCCGGCCAACCTGCCCGGCAGCAGCGCTGCAGCCCCACAGGAGCTCCAGAGGAGCCCGAGCAAGAGGCACCACGGAGCCCTCAGCAATCCAGCCAGGAACACCCGGGCAGGAGGACACTGATGGCAGTTCCTGGCTGGGACAGGGGTCGTGGCCATCTCCAGGCACCGTCTCACAGGGATCCCCGCAGCTCCGGCCCCTGCCCACCCGCTCTATCACCAGCACAAAGGCTTCAGCACAACCACCAAAGGCCAAGGGGCTTCTGGCCATTTTCCCTGTAACACTGCATGCCTGGGCAGATTGCTGAGCACAAGCACTCTTCTCCCACTCTTCCCTGATGCCCTGCAGACCCTGGGCAGCAGAAGAAAGCTCCTGGGAGTCTGTCTAGTGCAACACATCCTATATTTCTATAATAAGTAAAACAAAAAGGAGAACAAACTTAAAGAAAGGAAAAATCCCCACTGCCTCGGTGGTTCAGGTGGCCCCAGCAGGTAGAGCCTACAAGATCAGCTCGGCACAGCTCCAGCAGCACAGCCAGGCACTGCTGCACAGACGAGGCCGTCTCTTGCACGCCCCGCGGAATCGGTCTTGCAGCTTCCGCAATGAGGAGTAGGGAGCTCCCTGAATCGCCCGGAGAGTGAACGCTGTTTCAGTTGAAAGGTTTCTGATGGCAGGGCTGCTGTCATTTGCCATATCATCGAGGGCTGGGAGAGAGAGGAACAGAGCCACGGTCAGATCCTGGATCTGCAAGGACCCGAGTAGACTCCCGTGCCAGGGCCATTCCAGCCCGCTCCAGCCATGGCCAGGAGGGAGAAGGGACCACCAGGATCAGCTCGAAGCTGCACGAATCCCCCACAGACCCCTGAAATCTCCGTGTGCTCTGCGCCCATGCCGCCCTCCGTCCGCACAGGGAGCAGAGCCCTCCGCAGCCGGGGCAGGGCCTGCAGCTCCTCCTGCTAGCCCCGCTGACAGCCCGCTGCCCCCACTCACCCTCACAGATGAGCTGGAGCTCTTCCTGCTGCCCCCTCAGGCACCGCCCAGCGATCCCTGGGAACACAGACCTTGTCACGGCTCTGCCCAGCGGCACAGCTCCCTGCCAGCGGCGCTGCCGCCCAAGGGCTCGGCTGCGGGAGGGCGGCAGCAGCGCCGAGGGCAGCCGGGCTCCACGGCGCCGGGGCCCGGATGGCAGAAAGCTGCCGGGGCAGCAGGCGGGGGCCGAGCTGGGGTGGGGAGGGAGCCCGGGCTCACCCATGAACCTGATGGCTGCCTCTCGCAGGGGACTCCTGTGGGCTCTGCAGGTAGGGCAGGGCCTGGCGCAGGGTTCTCGGCCGCTCGGCTCCTGTCCTCTGCCAGCTGCAGAGAGCGGCGGGAGGGAAGGCTCGGGGCGGGCTCTGCCCCTTTGCCAGGCTGCCCGCGCCCGGCTCCCGGCCTCCCCTGCCCGCACAGCGCTGAGGCGCGGCCAGCAGCCGCTGGGCCGGGCTCTGCGGGGGCACAGGGCCCGCTGCTGCCCGGGGAGCCGCGGTGCCGCCCGCCCCCGCAGCCCCGCTGAGCCGGGGCTCCGTGGGGCAGCCGGCTCGGGGCCGCAGGAGCCTGGAGAAGAGCCCGTGCGGCCCCCTGCGTGCAGCGCTGGGCAGGGCCGCAGCTGCCAAGCGCACACGGTGAGCGCCCAGGCTCAGGGGGCTGCTCCAGCCCGAGCCTGGCGCTTCCAGGCCGTCCTTACCAGTCCCTCGCCCGAACCTCCATGTCTCATCCACCTGCAGCATCTGTTCAATATCCCTCCTCTTCAGAAATCTTGATGAACAATGCAGTGTTTCCCGAGATGCCTGAAGAGCAGCAGAGACACAGAGATGGCCCCCACAGCCCGGGGCACAGGACCCGTGTCCATGTGCCAAGGCTTGGAGGGAGGTTGCAGCCCACCAGGCACCAGGGCAGGAGGCAGCCGAGCTCCCTCCCAGGGGGGACACGGGCAGACCACGAGTCCTCACCTCTGCTACATAGGGATTCTCATTGTGGCAGTGGAAAGTGAGTGGAAACAGGCTCTGGCGCACATGTGATTTCAGAGCCTTTCTTTCCTTGTTCATTAATAAATCTATCATCTCTTCAAACACAGTAATTGAACCCAGCTGCACCTGGCTATCATCCTGTGAAAATAAAGGAAAAAAGACCTAAGCACTGGTCCCTTCAGGCCCACCTGGGCACCAGTGCTGGAATTCACAGGGCACAAAGTGTCGGGGCCGCAGTCAGTGGCCATGGGCTGGGACACAGAGCCTTACGCTGTCAAAGCATGGCAGGAGCGCCTCAGCCAGCCGCAGGGCGATGGGGCTGCGTATAGGGGGCACCATTACACAGGAACAAATGTCTCAGTACAACGACGCTCATCCTGACCACATCGCTGTTGTTTTCCTGCAGGACGTCCACAAGATTATCAGTCAGGTTCCATATTTTTTTTGCCTGTTTGGAATACAACTGTGTGAAAGGCCACCCTGCTGCCGCAGGGCCTAGAGGCCAAAGGCCTGTCCCAAAGAACTAGGGCAGCTGACCCAGGAGGCAGGAGAGCTGGGATCAGCTGCCCCAGCACCCGAAGCCCAGCCATGCGCAAGCGACTGCATGCCCCAGCCTCACGCAGCTGGCAGGGCTTCAGCAGCTGCTCCCTTCTCACCATGCAGGGATTCATGGGGACAAGCACCATGAGGCATCTGAGCGCCAGGTGGCGCCTCTCCCTGCACTCGCTCTGCAGGTTCTTTGAGATGATCTCAAGGAATCTGGCCCCATATTTGGTCACATCCAAGCATTCCAGGACCTGAAAGGCACAGGGCAGTGACAGGGGAGCCCGGGCCGAGCAGGAGCCCAGAACCACACAGAGCTGGGCCCAGACAGCAGCACACGGGCACGGGCACCATCCCATGCAGCTGAGGCTACGAGAGGGACAGAGAGCTGGGAGGCAGCTCAGGGAGGCAGCACTGGCCATCAGGCTCACCTCCACAATGAATGCCAGAGCAGCAAAATCCCAGCATGGCATCTCCATGCTGAGCAGCCTGAGCAGATACAATGCAATTCCAGAAGACAAGGGTATGGATGAGGAGCGCATTACTCTGAAAGGAGGAAAAGGGAACCAAGGCCCGAGTCAGGGGTACAAACCTCTCCCAGGACTGGTTCCCAGAGGTCTAGTCTTTCCCCACCATCCTGCAAGGGGGCCTGGGCCGTTTGGGAGGCAGCTCCCTTTGTGGGCACCCTCTTCTCCCAGCCTTTTTCCAGTCTGCTTAGCAGTCTCTCAGTGACAAGGTCCCTCTGGCCCACTCAGCCACGGGCACTGTGTGGGGGCACCTGAGGAACAGAGCACAAAATACCAGGGGACAGTGGAGGGCAGGGGAGTCTCACCTGGCCAGCAGACCCACGGCATAGTGGTGGGTGTCAGCACATAGCAGCGTGTCCCAGCCACACTTGCGCTCCCACTGCCATCACCACACCCTCACATTGCATTCGGCAGAGCAGGGACTTCAGGGTCTGCACTGCAAACCTGTGTGCAAATCAAAGCTCAGGTCATGCTGGGAGCACTGGCTCCTTCCCTGGGGACATGGCAGGGACAGAAGGACTGGGACAGAGAACCTGTTGGGGCTGGCAGCAAGGCCATGTTGCTGCTGGCATCCCTTCCAGAATTTATCGACCTCCATCTGGCATGTCCAGAGTGCTGAAGAGCACTTGGAAGAGCAGGTGGACAAATATGCGGGTGAAAGACTCCAGTGTCATTATATGTGGGATGTAGGGCACCTGGAGGATCTTCCACATCACCACAGTTGCCTGCAAAGGACAAACACCCCTGAGGCAGTGCTCAGTGCTGAGGTGTCCATGCAGCAGGGGCCCGAGCGTGGCAGGGAGAGGCCAAAGGGGGACACAGGGAGGGAGCACCGGGGCCTGGTGCCCCTGAAGCTGCCCCCTAGGCCAGGATTCAGCCCAGCACCTGAGGCTGGGAGATGCAGTGGGGGAAGGAGGATGGAGAGCTGCTGGAGAGGCGGCCTTGGGGTGAGCAAAGACCAGTTCCAGAAACTCACAGCCAGGGCAAAGACTCTCGTTGTGTCCCCCATTGGAGGTGCACGTGCTGTGCTCTGGCCAGTTCCCCAGCACATCCAGGAGTGTCAGCTGCACCGACACCGCAGTCCTGCTCGAGCACAAGATTGTCCTCCACATGGTCTCAGCAGCTCTGTGGGGTCAGAGCTCTGTCTCAGGGCGGTCTCAGACACAGCACCATGGACTGGGGCAGCAGCAGGGACCTGAGCTGTCTGCCAGCTCTGCCTCTGCCCATTGCCCCTTGCTGGCAGCACCCAGACAGCCCAGCCCTGTGGGGACAGGCTCCTGAGGGGCAGGGAGGGAGCATGGCAGCAGGCTCGGGGGGCTGACATGCCAGGGCAGGGAAAGGGAGCAGCCAGAGGGGCCCTGGAACTCTCTGTTGGTCAGACAGACCTGGAACAGGCTGTACAGGGTGATGGGCTGGTGAGTCCCTGAGCCCTCTGGGCAGGTGGGCCCCCATACCTGTCACACGATGGGGGCCACATGCAGGAGAGCCATCACCACATCTGTGGGCTGTGCCTCGGTGAGATCCAGCAGGGTACTGTCCAGCCTGTGCTCATCAGACTCATTGGCCATGAGCCACTGGTGGATGTACCTCACCATGGCAGGCACCTGAAAAAAGGCACAGGGGAGACTTGGAAAGCTGCCAGAGGCAGTAAAGTCCCCAGCTTCCCCAGAGAAGTGCTTCCCTTCCCACCACACTGTGATGGCCTCACAGGCTTACAGGGACCAGCAGGCCCCAGTGGCTTGGGAAGCCAAACAATTCCTGGAAGGATCAAACCCTTGCCACAGGCTGCTTACTTGCTTTGGACTGGGCAAACCCTCTTCTACAGGCTTATCCAGCAGGGCAGCACCGGTGTTGGTGGTGTAGCTGCCACAATTCTCCATGGACCCAGTGCCCGTGGTGCTGGTCTCTTCCTGCCGAATGCATTTGATGAATTTACCAGTGCGGCAGGAGAACAAAGGGCAGGAAGAGAGGGATGTGCCATGGAGTGCTCCAAGCGCTGTGCTGGGCTGAGCAGTGACAGCAGGCCCAGCCCAGGTGGGGATGGCTGCAGGTACCTGCGCTGTGCTGGGAAAGAGGCCACCGGTGGGTTCCTGCTCCTGTGTCTGGTCCATGGCTGCACCTGGCAAAGAGTGAGCGCAGCCAGAGCTGAGGGGCTGCAGGAGAGGCCGGAGAACACAGCCCAGCCCTGAGCTCCCCCAGGCAGGGACAGGCCTGGGATGCCCCGGGGGATGGAGCACGGGCGCTGAGGGGTGTCTGCCCGGCCCCTCTTCCCTCCTGTCCCTGGGCATGTCCCCAGGGGGAATGGGATGGGATGGCCATGCTGGCAGGAGCCATCAGCCCTGTGGCCCAGCTCTGCCACTCACCATCCTGCATTGGCTGAGACGGCTCTGGCTCTTCAGGCTGTTGAGCTGGGTCAGCTCTAGGTCCTCTCCTTTTTATTCTTCTGAAACACTTTGAAGATGTTGAGAAATCTGCTCTGCCATGCTGGAGTCTGGCCTCAAGGGCACCTTCTAGAGCGATGCCTCGGGAAAGGCTGTGAGGGCAGACAGTCCCGCAGTCTGGCTGCGAAGTCAGCTGCAGGAGTAGCACTCAGAACAGCTCCGGGTCAGACAGGAACGAGTGCGCTGTGAGGGGGGCTCCTCACGGCACCGCTCTGTCCCGTCCCTGTCCCGTCGCGATGCTCCGAGCACTGTGGTGTGGCCGTGTCACCGCCAGCTCCTATATCACCACACGTCACAAAGGGTCCCTTGATACCCTGTCCTGTTCCATGCCATGGTGACCATGCTGCACCGTGTCACTAACGGCCCCTTGCACACACTGCCACCGGCCCTGGGGCTGCCCCCCTAGCTCACCCAAAGGGGGCCCAGGTTGGCAGGAATCCCTCACCCCAAGTGTCTAAGACAGCCCGACAGGAATGTTAGGAAGGGCTCAAACCATCAGCAAATGCTGCTCTTCTCTGTGGGCTCAGAGCAGCAGAAGGAGCCCCCCAGGGCTGCTGACACAGCCACAGCGGGGAAGGGCACGGGGCCTTGCAGAGAAGCTGACTTGGCTTCCTTGGGACACATCCTGGCTGGTGACCGTCCCTAAATCCAGCGGCTTTGACACAGACAAGGAACGTGTGGGCAAGGGCACAGATGCTGCTCTGACCACTGGGCCCTGTGAGCATTGAAATCAGCAGGTGTGGCAGAGTCCCTGCCCAAGCAGACCTGCCACCCGGGCGAGCCCTGGCAGCACTGGTGCCCGGCTCCTGCACCAGTGACCTGTTCCCTGGGGGGGCTTCTGTGCCAGAGGGAGCCAAAGCCCACATGCATTGGGGGCTGTGCTCCTTCCTACAGGGCTGTTGGCAGGAGCACCTGGAGCAATTTCTGGCAACTCTTGGTGCCTGTCAGAAGGCAGAAGCTGTTAGTCCTGAAATCATTTCTTTCATGGGAGGGATTGGCAGGAGTGCCAGAACACAATCAGCAGCTGAGTTTCCCAGTACAACTAGATAGTACAGAGGCACTATCTTGTTTCCTTGTGTTCTAACAAAAACATCAGCCCAATCTATGATGTTCAGTGCTCCAGTTGCTGTATGTCTGGTGCTGGTAGTTCATACCAAAAGAGAACTCTGTGCCTGCTGAGCATGGCAGTGGAAAGCCACAAACAGGGAACTTCAAGCACTGCAATAAATAAAGCTTCCAATGATCTCCATTTCCAAAGACAAACATCAGCAAACACATGTTGGAAAAAGCCAAATGAATTCCAACATTCCCCGGGATACAAATTATGACTAAAGGTACCAAGCAAGGATTGCACACAAGGCCTTTGCAAACACTTCCTAGATGAATTAAAAGTCTCTCCAGGCAGGGCTGTAATAGCTGAACTTGTGCACTGTTGCACAGTTCCAGGTAGAGTGGGAAGAAGTCTACAGTGTTTCTGTACAGTGTGAAATAGGAATGCAGGCTAATTCTTTCCTGGGCAGGATGATGCTGAAATCCACTCTGCATTCTGATGCCCGAAAACTAGGCAAGAAACCCGTAGTACTCCATAGTATAAGGCCTATGGGGCAGGTATTTGTTTATTTGATACCCGAGTGAGGGGCATTGCTCCACAACAAAATCACTTGTCCATTCTTTGCACAGTACTAGCTTGTATACATGTTTACTTAATGTGCAAATAATTTTTTTCCTATCTTTCATACTGCAGCATGTTTTCTAATTACATGACAATGTGAGCCCTTGTAACACATGAGTGTTTCTGCACAAGGTGGTTGTCAGCCTCCTGCTGGTCATTTTGGATGAAGGCTCCTAAGTCTTCCTCGGGCTTGAACTTTCCACCCCTGCTTCCTGAGATGCTCTATAGGATTGTCTGCTCAAATAGCCTGTGGTTAGCTTTTACCCTGACTGATCTATAGAAGTACAACAACTGGTATAAATTTGAATACAAACTCCTCCCATTTGGTTGTTACCATATCTAACACCATGTGGTTTTGAAAGACTACTTCTTTTAGTGAGTTTATTTCAGTTTGTAGTTTTCTCAAAGCATTCACTGTTGAGTTAGCAGTCAATTCTATTTTGGCTGAGATGCTTGAAATGGCCTGTTGCAGTTGTGCAATTCCTAACAAATCTGTGAAGCTTGGTGCTGTATCACACCACTGTGTTATTGGGTGTTGCCTTGGTGGGTCTGTTCTTCCATAGTCCTTGCATACTACCTGTCAATTCATTAGTTTGATTTGTAACCTGTAACTGAGGGAGAAGATATCCCATGGTAACTTGGCCAGTCCAGTTACCTGGTAATTATTACCTGGAAATTGCTATTCCATTCCCACAAGGCCATGGAAAACTGGGAGGGGAACTGGAGGATTCCAAATTCCCATTGCCGAGAATGCTGTAATTCCATGGTTTTGGTGGGAATTTGGGAGAGGAGATGGAGAAATCTCCATTCCTGACACCCAGAATGCTGTTATTCCTTGGGAATTTTGTAGGATTTTGGGCGCCTTATGGGGTATTCTAAATTCCTTACACCTGGAATGCCATGATTCCATGAAAGCATATGACGGGAACTGGAGGATTCAAGATTCCCAACATCCAGAATATCATTATTCCATGGGATTTTCAGACGGGAACTGGAGGATTAGAAATTCCTGAAACCTGGAATGATGTTATTCTGTGGGATTCTGGTAGGAATTTGTGAAGGCGTAGGGTGGATTCCAATTTCCCGACACCCGGAATGCCGTTATTCCATGGGATTATGGGAAAGGAACTGGAGGATTCCATGGGAATTAGGAGGGAAGTGGAGGATTCAAAATTCCCTACCCCCTGATTGCTGTAATTCCAAGGTTTTAATGGATACTTAAGAGGGCCTAAGGAAGATTTGAAAATCCTGGTGCATGAAATGCTGCTATTCTATGGGAATTTGGGAAGCGACCTGGAGAATTCCAAATTCCTAATGCCTGGAATGCCCTTATTCCGTGGTTTTGGTGGGAACTTGGGAGAGGAACTGAAGTATTCAAAATTCCCAAAAGTTGAAATGTAGTTATTCCATGGGGATTGGGAGTGGAACTGGAGGATTCCAAATTCCCAATAATGGGCATGTGGTAATTCCATGGTTTTAGTGGAAATTTGGGAGGAGACCTGGAGGATTCTAAATTCCCAGCGCTAGGAATGCTGTAATTCCATAGACTTAATGGGAATCTGGGAAGAACACAAGAAATTTGGGAGGGACGCAGGAGGATTCTGTATTCACAATGCCCGGAATGCAGTTATCAATGGGATTTTGTGAGGAGAACTGGAGGACTCAAAATACCCCAAACTAGGAATGCTGTAATTCCATGGGGATTTGGGTGGGGAACTAGATTCCTGACAACTGGAATGCTGTTTTTCCATAGAATTATGATAGGAATTTGTGGGTGGGTGAATGGGGATTCTAAATTCCTGACATTCGGAACGGCATTATTCCATGGGAGATAGGGAGAGGATCTGGAGGATTCCAAATTCCTGATGCTCAGAATTCCGTTATTCCCTTGGAATTTGGAAGTGGAACTGGAGAATTCTAAATTCCCCATGTCTGCGAGGCTATTATTCCATGGGAATTTGGGAGGGCATATGGACAATATGAAATTTCGGACGTCTTGAATGCTGTTATTACATGGGAATTTGGGAGGAAAGATGGAGGATTCCAAATTCCCAATGCCCAGAATGCTGTAATTCCATGGTTTTGGTGGGAATTTCAGAGGGGAGCTTGAGGATTCTGCATTTCTGAAACCTGGAATGTTGCTATTCCTTGGGAATGGGGTGGAAGTTTGGGAAGCCTTATGAGGGATTCTAAATTCCGACAACCAG
>CM067571.1:0-275000 GCA_034336665.1 Luscinia megarhynchos
TTCTGGTAAATGTCTGCTGTCTGACGCGTAGTGCTCATTGTTCTCAGTGCGGTAGAGTTATTAAATGTTCTCTTTCCAAGGCATCTGTGGTTTCACATCACATTCTTTTCCAAATGAAGATCCTCAGTCTTACCTGAACTCTACTACTGTTATATTTCTTTGCCTTTCTGGTTCTACTATTTCTGAAATGGGGAACTGTAACAGAATGAATAATTCAAAGCATTCTCCTCCAGTAATTCTAGATCTCTCTTTTGCCTGATGAGCACTAGAGCTCACGTTTAGTTCTGACCCTCCACAGGAGGGTTTGGGCAGAGCTGGCATGTGGGAGGGTTTGGGAGTCTTCATTTAGGTGTCCTCCGAGGGTTAAGTGATTATGGTTAGAGTGTGGAAGCCTCATAGAAATGGTTCTTCTCCCCTACAATTGTGGGAAAGTACTCATTAGGCAGAAACTGGCTGTGTTAGAAACACAGATGCTGAGAAGAATGGGTGGCTGCTTGAGCAGCTGGTAAATAATGTCAGATCTCTGTTAAATTGTAAATAATGCATAAACTGTGAGCAAGCCATGAGTAAGGGAGAGCTCCTGAAGGACCTGGTCACTGTGAAATTACAAAGGAAACGACTGATGGAATTTTATTGGGAGAATTTATGGGTTCCAGCTGTCGGGGATCCTGGGCAGTTTGAGATGAGGCTGGAGCCAGTGGTAAGGCAATCCCGCCGCCAGTGCGCCCGCAGCACCTCCGAAAAACAGGGCAGGAGGTGAGCAGCGAGAGGAGGCAGCGCAGCCTCAGCGAACCTCCAGGGGAGACGGTGGAGTGCAGCCACAGCAGGGGGTGGCAGAACGCTTAGAGATGAAAGAGACCTTCAGAACAAGCCCAGGTTGTGTGAATGGTGGGCCAGCCGGGAAGGCTGCAGGAGAAGGAGCAAATGCATCCCATGTGACTACTCCTCTCGCATGGCCTCCCGCCAGAACGGTCCAGCCGATTGCCGCCAAGGGAAGGCAGCCTAACCTTGAACATCGCTTCAGTGCCTCGGAGACAACAGTCTTTCTTTCAGCTGGAGGAATGCAGGATCCTGGGCTTCCCGCGTCCCCCATGAGCCCCAGCCGCCAGCGTCTGCCACGGAAGGGCCTGCGACCGCGTTCGCTGAGGGACACGGCAGCAAGGCGCCAGGAGGCCAGGCTCGGGTGCCTCTCCCTCACTCGGCTGAGGCTGCTTCCCTCGCTGGGCTGGGTTAAACAGACCTCCACAAGGTTAACAGGAACAGCACGTGAGAACCTCCCAGCAGCTCACATTTTTGTGCCAGCCTCTCATGACCTCAACGAGGCGGCTGCCAGCGCTGGCACAGTGCACGCAGCGGCTCTTAACGCCCTGACTTTTTAAATGAAGGGATGGGACCAGACCAGAGCTCACTTCACAGGCTGAGACAGGGCTGCCTGTCTTTGTTAACAGCAAAGGGGAATGTCATGCCCTTGAAGTATGCTGTGCTACAGCCCCCGTCATGGAGTCATCTGTATATCATATAGATATCATATAATATCAACATCACAATACTATATGTTATATATTGTGAGTATGTAGTCATATTCCTTATGGTTATAAAATTATATAATTGTATCCTAATATATTCTATATTCTATATTCTATATTCTATATTCTACAATTCTATATTCTATATTCTATACAGGTTCATTATATAATATTATATAGTATATAATATATAATATATAATATATAATATATAATATATATCATATATATAATATATAACATCATATATATAATATATAATATCATATATATAATATATAATATCATATATATAATATACAATATATAATATAAATATTCATATTCTATAATATCATATCATTATATATCTCAAATCATATCATATATCCATGTCTGGTTCAGTTTCAACTGGTTCTCTCTATCAATAATGGTGGTGCGAACTTTTGGCCTGAACGACCTTGTTTCATAGGGCTGCTGAACTTGGGTTAATTGCTGTGTTGGACATTGGTCGTCTGTAGGTGGTGGTAAACTCCAGTTAAACAGTTAATATTTAACTTGGTATTCTGGAGGCAGGAAAACATGAAGTCTGAAAAATTATTGAACAAGATATTGAACTTTGGATATTGCATTGGATGAACAAAAATAGGTTTGGGTCTGGGTCCCTGGCTGAGCAGCCCTGCTAGTTCCTGAGAGCTGGCTGTCGCTGCACAGTGTACAAGGGCAGATCATGAGGGGTCTAGCTCTGGGACAGCGACCGGGTACCCGGATCTCTGGCTGAACAACTGCCAACCCATACGTCCCGATATAACAGGCTTGACTTCCGTCACTGTTTAGAATTTCTTGGTGCCACTGTAGGAGAATGCTCAGCCCGAACCCCAGGCTGGGAGAGGTGCACTGAGACACAGTGCTGTCCTGATTCTGTCTCTGCCCCGGGGTGACTGTCCCTAATTCTGATGCCCAGGTGAGGCTGTCGGTCTGTGCCACAGGCATGGCAGAGCTGTCCCCTGATTCTGCCCAGGCTGGTCGATCTGCCCAGAGATTTGGCCTCCTACACTACAATGAGCCCCAGTGAGGCCTATTCTGCTGTGCCCAGGGACAGTCTGTACACACACCTGTGGCGTGCCTGTCCCTGATTCTGCTCTACTTGGTGGGAGGCTGTCTGTGCTTGGGATAAGGCTGTCACTGTGCCCAGGCTGTCGGTCCTGCTCTGCCCAGGTGTCCCTGCACTGAAACCTGGCGCAGTGTGCCCGGGTGGCTGTGATCTGCCCGGGTGAGAGGCTGTCAATTCTGTACACACACCTGGCCTTGGTGCTGCAGAGCATTCTGCGTGAGGCTGTCCCTGATTCTCTTTGTGTGCCCGGGTGAAATCCCTGATTCTGACCTGGGTGAGGCTATTCCCAGGCTGTCCCTGATTCTGGTCTACTGGGTGAGGCTGTCCCTGGTCTACTGCTGGTACTTGGTGAGGCTGTCCGTGTCTGTGCCCGGTGGGGCGTCCCTCACATTCTGCAAGGAGCAGGAGGAGGACAGTTTATTTGTGGTTCAGCAGCTCCCAGAGCTGTGTTCCTGAGAACACCCCTTTCAGATGCTGAACTTGCATTCATCCTTCCCTACGGTTTTTAATGGCAAGCCCATTTAGAACGGTCAAGAAGGATCCCAGAGACTCAGGGATCCCGGTTAAGAAACATCAGAATCCCCGGTTAAGGAGCAGCGAGGAGAGGATGCCGGTTGGGGGATCCCCGGTTAAAGAGCAGCTTCGGAGGAGATGCCGGTTAGGCAATCCCCGGTTAAGAGCAGCAGATGCCAGGAAGCAGCTGGGGATCCCGGTGAGAGCAGCTCGGAGGATACCCCGGTGGGAGCAGTCCCCGGTTAGGAGCAGCGGAGGATGCGAGCGGAGAGGGATACCCCGGTGAGAACAGCGAATCCCGGTTAGGGAGGACGGTTAAGGAGAGCAGCTTCAGTGCCCGGTTAAGGAAACGTCAGTTAGGAAGATGCCCAGTTAGGAAACGCTCGGAGAGGATGCCCCGTGCGCCCCAGCCGGAGATCCCCGGTTCATCGGAGGGATGCAGCGGGAACGCCGTTCCCCGTTGTGCGAGCAGCCCGCGCCCACTGCTGAACGCGGAGAACAGCGATCAGGTGGTGATGCCACCCGCCGGTGCGAGAGCTCCCTTTGTGAGTACCCGCGCCCGCCACCAGAGACGCTGAGGACACCCCCGAGCGCCTGGCCCACCACGGCCTCAACGAGCAGCTGTCATCCCGGTGAGCACAATGCTGCGTGCGCGGTGCGTGCTAAAACCGTGTAGAGCTGCCGTGCTGTCTGTAAACGGGCAGCTCTCGGCGGGTGGCTTTGCCTGTGCCTGGGGGCCACTTCTCGTGCTGCGTGTGCGATCCTGGAAGGTGTGTATGATGTGCTGAGGTGATAGTGCACAAAATATAAAATATTCAATATATTTAAATATATTAGTATAAATATATATATATATATATATAGCAATATTATATTATATATAATTATAAAACATAATATTTAAAATATTATCTATATTATATATAATATTTTATGCATTAGCACTGCACTCCTGCGTGGTGTAATGGAAGGTATTAGAAAATATAAAATACTAAATATATTTAAATATATTAAAAATATTAAATATAATTTATACATATATAATATATTATGTATGCAAAAACATAATTTTTATATGATAGAATATTTAATATATAATATATATTATATAAAAATTACCTATATAACTACTTTGCATTGCTCTGTAGCGAGCAGCTCCTCAGCAGGGTGAACCACCTGCACTGCTGCTTTAGTGTATTATTGTGCTGGAAGGTGTCGTGCACAAAGAAAATATAAAATATTAAAATATATTTAATAAACATAAATAAAATGAAACAAACAAATATAAATATAAATATATTATAAATATAAATATCAAATATAAATATAAATATAAATAAATCTTTATTAAATATATATATATATTATTATAATAGCCTTATAAATTATATAATATTATAATATATTATAATATTTAACATATATAAAACTCTTATTATTTATAAAATATTAAAATATTAAGATGTAACTGCTGTGCCTGGCTCTGTAGCAAGCGACGCTCCTCAGCAGGGTGGTGCCTGCACTGCAGGCGATGTCAGTGCACAAAGAAAATAACTATGAAGTGCTGTGTGCGGCTCTGTAAACAAAGCTTTTGGTGTTTTCCATCGGGGAGCTGAACACCTGTAGCAGGTGTTATTGCAAGGCCCAGTACAGGCTGATCTCTAGGGGCGGGCTGGCGGGGGTGAGAGGAGCCCAGGTGGCTGGGATTAGAGCTGCTTCCACACGTCAGGGGCAGTTACGGTCGCTGAGGAATGGGCCCGCCAACTCTTGGCTGCCAGCATCCAGCCCGAGCAGCCTGGTGATCAGCAGCTGCCCAGCGTCAGCTCTTGTGAGAATGGCTGGCCTCTGGCCTCTGCATGAGACACTGAGGTACCCCAGGTCCCAGCTGTGCAGCGCCTGGTCACCATGCAGGTGAACCTGGGCTGCAAGACTCAGGGTGTTCCAGTACTCTGGGT
This sequence comes from Luscinia megarhynchos, assembly GCA_034336665.1. Taxonomy (NCBI): domain Eukaryota; kingdom Metazoa; phylum Chordata; class Aves; order Passeriformes; family Muscicapidae; genus Luscinia; species Luscinia megarhynchos. The sequence continues at coordinate 5,088 of CM067571.1, forward strand.
GAGAACATCTGTGAGGCTGATGGAGTGGTGCAGCAGGGCTCGTTCTGGCAGGACCGTTTTTCTGAAACCTTGCCCTGACATCAGAAGGGTTCCAGCGTCGGATGTGTGCACCCAGGGGTGTTTGTACCTTCTGCCTGCGTCTGCAGCTACAGCCCCATGATTGAAAAGTGAGCTTACAGTACTTTGGCAATGATGGTAAAGCAGAAGCTGGAGTTAATTTTCTGAAGGGATATATATTTAATAGAGCTTGTAGCTTAAAAGGAGCTATCTGAGTTGCTGAGTAGAGCAGTGAGATGGCTTCTGATTCCAGAAGGAAGCAGTGAAGCCCAGTTCCCCATCTCATATTGAGTTTGAATTCCATCACACCAGCATGTTCTGGGAAACTGGAAATGTTTGCAGGAGGCTCTGGCCTTTGTCTAGAAGTGGTGTGGCAGAGGCGGTAGCTGTCTCAGAACAGCAAGAGCCAGGGCTGGATGGGGTAGAGACAGAGTGGACGGAGCCCAGGCCAGGCAGACAGAATGAGCCCCAGTGCCTGTCCCAGGGTGTGAGAGTAAGTTTAAAAAACAGGGCGGAGCCGCGGTGTGTGAGGGTTTGGGACGGGCAGGGCACACAGAGATTCTGTGGCGCTGGGTGTGAGGAGGGTGGGAGTTATCCCAGCGCTGGAGTGCTGGGCGATGCTGAAGAAATGCAGCAGCGTATTCCCTGAGCCTCTCTCTGTTGCGAACACCTTCAGTTCACCGGTGACCTGGGCTTCCCGTTCAGCCCTGACGCTGGTCACCGAAACCGGGGCCAGCTGAGCACTGCTGCATTACCAGCCGAGTGGTGGAGACCAGGACGGGGAGCCGCGGGGTGCGCCCCTGCTACGGGTGCAGCGCTCCACCCCCTCCCCCGCACCTGCGCCCCCGCACCTTGCACCCGGCCCCGCACCGCACCCGGCCCCGCCTCGCCTTGCACCTGCGCCCCCACCTGCGCCCCGCGCCCCGCGCCTCCGCCCCCCGCGCACCTGCACGGCCCCTGCACCTGCGCCCCGCACCTGCGCCCCCGCCTGCGGCCTGCCTGCGCCCCGCGCCTGCATTTGCACCTGCGCCCCCCACCTCGCCCCACGCCCCCCACCTCGCCCCCCCCACACCTGCCCCCACCTGCACCCCCCGCACCTGCGCCCCCACCTGCACCTCGCCCCACCTCGCCCACACCTGCGCACCCGCACCCCCCACCTCCCACCCCGCCCCCCACCCCCACCCGCCCCCGCACCTCGCCCCCACCTCGCCCCCCGCCTGCGCCCCACCTCGCCCCCCACACGCCCCATCGCGCCCCCCCCCACCTCGCCCCCATGCGGCTCGCCCCGGCCTCCCCTCAGCCAGCAGCTGAAGTCACCCTCATAAAACCAAACTGAGCAGGGACAGGAGCCGATCTGTGACCAGCAGCTATAAAAAACTCAGCACACAAACCAAATGAGTGGGGATAATTCAAAATATTTTATTTTTAACAAATGATTTTGAAAGGCTCTCATTTAACAAGGGACTCTTCGTTATTACCTCTGTTCGATGGACTAAAAAAAAAAAAAAACTCTATTGTGCCATGTTTTTGCTCTAGTCTAACAATGATTTTGTAAAAGCATGTTTAGTGAAAGGCATCTGAATTCAGAATGGATATAGTGGCTATAATTTTATATGCCCAAATCTCAGCTTCTAGAAAGATTTAAGGTGAATTTAATATAGTATCCAAAATTGGGTTAATTACTTGCTGAGTTACTCCCCTGTATCCTTAGTGATATCTCTTTCCCTCTTTTTGGATCCAGCTGACCTTACCTGATGACTGCCATCTCCATTTACTGGTTTTAGGGATGAAACTGTTTCTTCAGAATGCACTGGGGTTTGTTTTCTGCCTTGATGCCCAGTAAAGATCCTTGATTTCCCTGGTGGAGTGGGTCAGGGAGTGCGTTCTGGGAGCTTTCTGCTTAGCCGAGGTCCAGCCCTTCTACTGCAGCTGCTGGCTGTGTGAGAAGCGCATCCCTCCCTTTTACCAAAGAGGAGCAGCCTCAGCTCCTTCAAGCGTTTTGTTTTCCATCTGCCTGGTTTCTCTTGGGTAAACAAGAAAATTATTGACTTTCACTCCCCCTGGTTCTTAGACCAGCAGATGGATCCGTGTAGCCCTACTCAGTCATCCTGCTGGTACCAGCAACACCTGGCCCAGAGCTCTGTGCCTTTCTCAGTGCTGCTGTCCTCTCCTCGCTGCAGCTCCAGTAACCGAGGTTCTGTGTGCCCGTCAGCTGTGGCGGGGAGAAGTGGCTGTCCGCCGGGGAAGTGCTGGGGAGCCCTCAGGGGTTTCCTGCCTGTGGGTCACTGCAAGCCTGCTTGGTCCCCACTGCCTGCTAACGCTGTCTGCTGCCCGTGCCCAAAGGGCGTGCTGTTCCCCAGCCCGTGCTCTTTTCCAGGTGCATTGTTGCCATGGGCCTGGACAAGGCAGGTATTCGGCCGTGCCGTGTGCTCGCAGCTGTGCGACAGCAGCCATGAGACAAATCCACAACGGAACTCGGCCAGTCACCTCAACAGCCCGGGACCAGCAGGAGGCCACCGAGGAGTGGAGGAGCCAATGCCGCAGGAGGCGAGAGAATGCGAGGGAGAGGGCTGCGGAGGCGTGCGAAGGAGAGGCGAGGAGGACCAGCAAAGCGTCCAAACATGAAAACGGGCAGCAGGGCTGGTGCGGGGGATAGCTGGGCGTGAGGCTGGTGTCGGCAGAGCTGGGGCTCCTGCCAGCGGGGGCCGAGGTGCGCAGGCGTGACACTGGGCTCCAGCCCGCTCCAGCTGTGCTGGGCGACAATTGTGCCTGTCAGTGCTGGTGACACTGGGCTCCCGGACCGTCCAAAGGCCAGGCGACACTGGGCTAGCTGGCACTCAATGCCCGCCAGCTGTGCCGCCCAGCCCTGCAGGTGTCCCGGGGCTGGGCTGAGGTGAGTGCACTCAGCTGTGCAGGGGAGTCGGGGCCTTCACTTGCTCCTTATTATAGTCTTTAGAGGCAGCCGCTTACAGAGATTCAATTCCTACTCCCTACCCTATTTTTGCTTTCACAGTTCTCGCCATTACAGCTCATCTGACCACTCAGATGTGTTTGGATTAATGAAACCTTGGGAGGAGCAGCCCTTCCTGACAGTCACCTAAAGAGACCTCACTGCCCACACCTGACACCTGATTTTTAACACAAAAATAAATCTCCTTTCTCTCGTTTCACTAATGTAACTGTTGTTTGTTTGCCTAGCTGTCTGCAGCAGAGGCTCTTCATTTCTGTCGGACTTCTGTCCTTCAGTATTGGAACCACTGGGACGGGCAGGAGAAATGAACTATTGCAGGAATGAGGGGGCCACAAAGGACAGGTGGTGATGCAGGTGTGTTCCCTGCCATTCAGGTGTTAACTCCCTGTGATAACAGCCCTGCCTGCTGCAGGTGTGTTCCACCATTCCAAGTGCTCCCTGCCATTCAGGTGCCCCCGTACGCAGCAAATTGGACTCCCAGGTGGGATCTCTCCCCTCCTACTGTGCTGGGTGTGCACAACACATTTTTTGAAAGGGAGTCTTTGTCTCTGTGAGGAGGGTCCTGATCTGCACTGAGCCTGGGAGGTGGGCAAGGTGCTGCTGGATGCAACTCCTGCTCACCAGGTGCCCAGCCTGGCCTGTGAAGTTTGAGTGTGGACATGAGTGTGGGTATGAGTGTGGACATAGTGTAGATATGAATGTGGATGTGGCGTGGGTATAAGTGTGAATATAGTGTGGATATGAGTGTGGACAGTGTGGATGTGAGTGTGGGTATGAGTGTGGATGATTGGGTATGAGTGTAGGACATGAGAGTGGATGTGAGTGTGCCCATGGTGTGGTATGAGTGTGGATGTGTGGTGTGGTGAGTGTGGATTTGAGTGTGGGTATGAGTGTGGATTTGAGTGTGGATGTGAGTGTGGATTTGGTGTGTATGACCCAGTGGATGTCTTTCTGGGTTTGCTTGTGCTGCGTGCCCTGGCCAGGGCAGCTGAACAGAGTGACAGCAAACCCCTCCTGCCTACAGCACTAAATCGAGCTTACAGGACACTGCTCTGCTGTTTAGCGTGTCCACTGCCTTTCTCAGAGCTTTCACCATTGCTTGTATTTCTTTTTCATCACAACGGTTTTCTCACACTGTAATAAAGATTCTTACATTTAATTTCTAAGTTTTCAGCTCTAAATAGTACTCACAGATGGTAATTTTATTTTTGTTTTGATGTATTAATCATACTTGTGATTTTCTGTCTATGAAGAACACAATGCTTTTGATATATCTCTTACCCATCTGTAGTCTTAGTTCTCTCCTATTAAGACCTTCAAAGAACAAAAAATGTAAAGAACTGTAATTGTGAGTTCTCTTCCTGTCTCACAGTACAATTCTTGTAATTTATAAATGAAGATTACAGCGTATGAAAGCCAATGAGAGGCAGGCTGATCATTAGCTGAACAAATGAATAGGACCACGATTTTGAAACAGGGAGACCAGTGCAGGAGGCTGGGGACTGGCAGGAGGATGGAGGTGCTGCAGGCTCGTGCCAGTCCTGACCCTCAGGTCAGTCTGCACAGCTCTGGGATCCGGGGCTCTGAGGCTCATGGGTGTTTTCAGAACATACACTTCGTTTTATTGATATATTTATTGCTCAGCCTGACTGGATTTTTCCAGCAGGTTAGACTCAGGTCTTCCTGGGCCCACGTGCAGGCTGTGGGCAGCTCTCTGCTGCTCAGCTCACTCTAGCTGAAGGACTACACCTCTCCCTCAGATTTTCCATTGATGGTTAATGTATTCTGTGTGTTTCTCTGGGAGACAGGAACTTCATCTGGAGAACTGGGTTGCTGTGGTTATCTTTTAAATGACTCAGGAGTCATGCTAAACCCTGTCTGAGCCATATTTAAGAATGCATTTGGAGAGCTTCTGATTGAACAGGCTACTCACAGTTTTATTTCATTATAGAAAAAACCTCCACGACACTAATTTTAATACTTTTAATATTCCATACATCTGGGCAGTGTTCTTCTTTTACACACTTACTGGAATTTGTCCCAGTGTCCTCAGACAATTGTAATTCGAGAGAACGCTACTGGAGGGATGTTCCCTTGTGAGTGCCAGGGAACACAGCAGTGACAAACACTAAATTAAAGTTTGCCTGCAGACTGTCTCATCCGGCTGAGGCTGACTCTCATAATAATGCCAGACAATGTGAGTGGCAAGGAGGACTGCAATTCAAAGTGCATCTGATAGTGCATGCACTCTGCAGAAAAGCAGATCAGCAAGGGAAGGATACTAACTCATGAGAACATAATGGCCATGCAGCATCAAATCGGTGATGGGGAATTCCAGCTGGGTGAGGAGGAAGGAGGGGAAGAGCAACTGTCCTGCGGGAGGCTGAGGAGGAGAGTCCGGCTCAGGGGCAGGTGCAGCCCCCTTGTGCCCCTGCACTGCAGCCCAAGCTCAGAGTGGGACAGACAGGCTGCTCTCCTGCTGCCTCCTGTAAGGATTGCTCCAGAAGGAATTCTAGCCTTTGAGGGGCCTGGATGCTTCATCTTTAATGGTTTCTCTTTCTTGCTCCCTGTTTCCTTGTGATAGTTTTTGAAGACTGCAAATCCGTCCAGGAGAATAGCAAGAGTGGAATGCGATCCTGTTCTGGCCCTGAACCTGGTGATCGACCACCGAGGAAAAAACAACAAATGCAGAGCGTGATTGCCAGTGGAGGTAGTGGGGACAGGATACTCACCTGTAAGTCTGCCCTTCCTTTCTATAAAGAATCTCCTTGGCTTGTAAAGTCAGATGATGACTCATGGCAATTATGTATAATTAATGGTTTTGGCAGTTAAGTTCTAGGAGAGGAATCAGACCATTAAAAAACTGAGCCAGCTGTGGAAAACAGGAAAGAAGTGAGGGTACATGTGCCTCAGACATGCAGCCTCAGAAATGCCAGGAATCAGCCCTACTGCTCAGTGGAAGCTTCGTTCTTTCCACGTGCACACCCACATCAGCAGTTTGTCAGCTGTTTCTGAGTGTCCTCTGTCGAGGCCTACAGGTGTGCACACACTAAGGAGGGGGAGGGGAAGCCAGAGCAGGCCTTACTCAACGTTTCGCCAGCTCTTCCTGCAGCTACCAAGTAGCAACACAATTTTCCACAGCCAGAGCCGGGACATGAGGCAACAGTGTGTTCCTTAATCCCTCATTGCCAGCAGAAGGAACCTTGGGCACTGCCAGCCCTGTAAGTCCGCAGGAAATCCCGGAGAGCTCCTGGAGCATGGTGTGAGCGGGGGACAGCTGGGGACGAGCCGAAGCAGAGGCGATTAGAGGGGCCAGCTGCCAGCGGAGAGCCCAGCAGAGGCGGGGCGGCAGACTGACACGGGCAGGAGGAAGAGCTGCAGGGACAGGAGGCTTCTGGGCGAGCTTGGGCAGGAGAAGATGCGGGCAGGGGCGGGCAGGAGGAAAGCCTGCAGGCGAGGAGGAGAGGCTGCAGGGGCAGGAGGAGCCACAGGGCGGAGAAAGCTACAGGGGGCAGGCTGACCTGGTTGGAGAGCTACAGGAGGAAGCTGACACGGGCTTCTGGGGAGCAGGAGGCGGAGAAGATGCACAGGCAGGGGTCATACCCCAGGCAGGAGCACAGGGAATAGCACACAAGGAACGTTATCAGACCAGTACTTGAGCAGAGGTGAGCACAGAGGCATGCAAGGCGGGGCCTAGGGAGACGGGCACAGCAGGAAACAGGAGACGAACTGGAACCGGGCATGGCGGGCACAAGGCAAGAGTCTGCAGAGACTGCACAGGAACCTTGTGAACTGGCAGTGTCACCAGGGAGCAACAGGTACTGCCGAACCCATGAACAAACAGGTGGCACTAAACCAGCAGCTGGGACCAGGAGCACTGCACCAGGGTCGCAGTGTAGGGGAGCCAGGGGGCAGCAGGAGGAGGAAGTGAAGTAGAGGAGCAGAAGGCAGGCGTGGCCAGTGCAGAACTGAAAGCTCGAGGCCTTCTCTGTTGGTGTTTCTGGTGACGAGGGCGCCCGGATGGCTCAGTGGTGTGCTGAGGTGGTGACCCTGGCCAGCACAGACACCATCGGCCAGGAGCAGCAGGGGCGAGGCAGGAAGGGGCTGCCTGGGGTGATAGCCTGGGGCGGCGCCCAGGAGCAGCAGTGCTGAGGGGGAGGTGGGAGGCACCACAGGAGATGCAAACAGGCTGTACCCGGAGAGGAAGGGTCTAACAAAAAACCAGCTGGGTTTCCCCGCTGAACATGGAGTGCTGGAGAGCCAGCAGGGGTGCTCAGGGTGGGAGGAACGCTCCTGACGGAGGATGGAGCCGTCACCTGCGCTGGAATGGGCTGGGGGCACTGGGGGTGCCAGGGGGTCCTGGCACTGAGGGTCGCTGCCACAGCAGAGGAGGAGCAGGAGGTCACAGCAGAAACTTCTGGGATCCCAAAGTCTGGAGAAGCAGAGACCAGAAGAGCAAAGGAAGAAAACGGCGGAGGAGGGTGCGTGCGAGGCGGGCGGGAACAGGACAGGGCAGCAGCTGCGACAGCACAGCGACTAGCGACAGCCAAGGGAACCAGGGTAGCCCATCATGCTGAGCCAGCCCAGCCAAGCAGGCCAGGGAATGGGGCAGGAGCAATGGCAGGAGCCAAGGGCCAGGAATAGCCAAAGGAGCCGCCCAATGGGCACAGGGCCGGCAGCGGGCTGGGCACAGGGAGCGCTGGCGTTGGCAGGGGGCAGTACCGGGGCACAGAAGCAGGGCAGGCAGGTTGCAGGGGCTGTGACAGGGCAGAGCAGGCAGGGGGCGAGCGGGGAGAGCACAGGCGGGAACAGGAGGTGTTGGTGGCAGTGCCGGGGGTGGAGGCAGTGGCAGTGGCAGTGCCGGGGGCGAGGGTGCATGGGGAGTGCCGGGGCACAGAGCAGCACGGTGCCAGGCACAGAAACGGGAGCAGAGCATTGCCGGGGCACCAGGCAGCACAGGGGCAATGCCAGAGCAGAAGCAGGAGCAGGGGCGTGCTGGGGGCACAGGAGGGTGGCAGGGGGCAGTGCCAGGGGCACAGAGCAGGGCAGGAGCTGCTGGGGCCACAAGAGCGAGCCAGGGGGCCGGTGCAGGGGCACAGGCGGGCAGAAGCGGGGTGCAGAGGCCAATGCAGATAGCACAAAGCGGCACGAAGTGATGCCGGGAGCACCCAGGCTGGGGCACAGAGGCAGAGGGGGCACAGGGGGCACAGGCAGGTGGCGGGGCTGTGGATGGCAGGAAGGCAGGGGCAGTGCCGGGGGCGCAAACGGCACGAGAGGTGGGGGCGGCAGGGGCAGGGGCTGTGCTACCGTGGCGGGGGCGGGCCTGAGGACAGGGAGCAGTGCCGGGGAGCGCAGGGCAGGCGGGGTGCCGGGGCTGGGGCAGCACGGGGAGCTTCGGGGGCACGGGCGGCACGGGGCCTGGAGCAGCCTCGCGAGGGGCGGCGCAGCCCCGCGCAAGGAGGCCGGGGCTGCCCCGGAGGGGCTGCAGCCAGTCTGTCCATTCGCCCTCTGCCGAGGGCGGCTGGGTTAAGGTGATGAATCCTTTGGCGCTCCTGCTTGTTTCGGGCCCGATAAAGCCTTGCTGTGGCACCGGTTGGCTCCCAGGAGGCACTGGGAGCCCGGGGCGCTCGGCCTGCCTGTGCTCTGGGGCACTGGGGTGAGAGCAGCACTGGGGTGAGCAGCACTGGGATGAGCACTGCGAGCACGCTGGGGTGAGCAGAGCAGGCTGGAGCAGCACTGGGATGAAGCAACACTGGGGTGAGCAGCACTGGGGACGTGAGCAGCACTGGGGTGAGCAGCACTGGGGTGAGCAGCACTGGGAGCGGGCTGGGGCAGCACTGGGGTGAGCAGCACTGGGATGAGCAGCACTGCTGAGCAGCACTGGGGTGAGCAGCACTGGGATGACTGGGCAGCACTGGGGTGAGCAGCACTGGGATGAGCAGCACTGGGGTGAGCAGCACTGGGGTGAGCAGCACTGGGAGCGAGCTGGAGCAGCACTGGGATGAGCAGCACTGGGGTGAGCAGCGACAGCACTGGGAGCGGGGCTGGGGCAGCACTGGGATGAGCAGCACTGGGGTGAGCAGCACTGGGATGAAGCACCGAGGGCTGGGCAGCACTGGGATGAACAGCACTGGGATGAGCAGCACTGGGGCTGAGCAGCACTGGGAGCCGGGCTGGGCAGCACTGGGGTGAGCAGCACTGGGAGCGGGCTGGGCAGCACTGGGGGTGGCAGCACTGGGGTGAGCAGCACTGGGGTGAGCAGCACTGGGAGTGAGCAGCACTGGGATGAGCAGCACTGGGATGAGCAGCACTGGGAGCGACTGGGCAGCACTGAGGGTGAGCAGCACTGGGGTGAGCAGCACTGGGATGAGCAGCACTGGGGTGAGCAGCACTGGGGTGAGCAGCACTGGGATGAGCAGCACTGGGGTGAGCAGCACTGGGATGAGCAGCACTGGGATGAGCAGCACTGGGGTGAGCAGCACTGGGATGAGCAGCACTGGGGTGAGCAGCACTGGGATGAGCAGCACTGGGGTGAGCAGCACTGGGGTGAGCAGCACTGGGAGCGGGCTGGGCAGCACTGGGGTGAGCAGCACTGGGGGTGAGCAGCACTGGGGTGAGCAGCACTGGGGTGAGCAGCACTGGGAGCGGGCTGGGCAGCACTGGGATGAGCAGCACTGGGATGAGCAGCACTGGGGTGAGCAGCACTGGGATGAGCAGCACTGGGGTGAGCAGCACTGGGCTGGGCAGCACTGGGATGAGCAGCACTGGGATGAGCAGCACTGGGGGTGAGAGCAGCACTGGGAGCGGGCTGGGCAGCACTGGGGTGAGAGCAGCACTGGGGTGAGCAGCACTGGGATGAGCGGCACTGGGGTGAGCAGCACTGGGGTGAGCAGCACTGGGATGAGCGGCACTGGGGTGAGCGGCACTGGGGTGAGCAGCACTGGGGTGAGCAGCACTGGGATGAGCGGGCTGGGCAGCACTGGGATGAGCAGCACTGGGATGAGCAGCACTGGGATGAGCAGCACTGGGGTGAGAGCAGCACTGGGAGCGGGCTGGGCAGCACTGGGGTGAGCAGCACTGGGGTGAGCAGCACTGGGATGAGCGGCACTGGGGTGAGCAGCACTGGGATGAGCAGCACTGGGAGCGAGCTGGGCAGCACTGGGGTGAGCAGCACTGGGATGAGCGGCACTGGGGTGAGCAGCACTGGGGTGAGCAGCACTGGGATGAGCAGCACTGGGGTGAGCAGCACTGGGATGAGCGGCACTGGGGTGAGCAGCACTGGGGGTGAGCAGCACTGGGAGCGGGCTGGGCAGCACTGGGGGCGAGCTGGGCAGCACTGGGATGAGCAGCACTGGGGTGAGCAGCACTGGGATGAGCAGCACTGGGATGAGCAGCACTGGGGTGAGCAGCACTGGGAGCGGGCTGGGCAGCACTGGGAGCGGGCTGGGCAGCACTGGGGTGAGCAGCACTGGGGGTGAGCAGCACTGGGATGAGCAGCACTGGGATGAGCAGCACTGGGGTGAGCAGCACTGGGATGAGCAGCACTGGGGTGAGCAGCACTGGGATGAGCAGCACTGGGGTAAGCAGCACTGGGGTGAGCAGCACTGGGAGCAGGCTGGGCAGCACTGGGAGCCGGGCTGGGCAGCACTGGGGTGAGCAGCACTGGGGTAAGCAGCACTGGGGTGAGCAGCACTGGGATGAGCAGCACTGGGGGTGAGCAGCACTGGGAGCGGGCTGGGCAGCACTGGGAGCCGGGCTGGGCAGCACTGGGGTGAGCAGCACTGGGGTGAGCAGCACTGGGATGAGCAGCACTGGGATGAGCAGCACTGGGGTGAGCAGCACTGGGGTGAGCAGCACTGGGATGAGCAGCACTGGGATGAGCAGCACTGGGGTGAGCAGCACTGGGATGAGCGGGCTGGGCAGCACTGGGGTGAGCAGCACTGGGGTGAGCAGCACTGGGGTGAGCAGCACTGGGAGCGAGCTGGGCAGCACTGGGGTGACCAGCACTGGGGTGAGCAGCACTGGGGTGAGCAGCACTGGGCTGGGCAGCACTGGGGTGAGCAGCACTGGGGGTGAGCAGCACTGGGATGAGCAGCACTGGGGTGAGCAGCACTGGGGTGAGCAGCACTGGGGTGAGCAGCACTGGGGTGAGCAGCACTGGGATGAGCAGCACTGGGGTGAGCAGCACTGGGGTGAGCAGCACTGGGATGAGCAGCACTGGGATGAGCAGCACTGGGGTGAGCAGCACTGGGATGAGCGGGCTGGGCAGCACTGGGATGAGCAGCACTGGGGTGAGCAGCACTGGGAGCGGGCTGGGCAGCACTGGGATGAGCAGCACTGGGGTGAGCAGCACTGGGAGCGGGCTGGGCAGCACTGGGGTGAGCAGCACTGGGGTGAGCAGCACTGGGGAGCGGGCTGGTGCTGTGAGTCCCTGCAGACCAACCCTCGCGGAACTGCAAACGCCAATGTGGCCAAGTGTGTTTGCTCCTGGAGACGTTCCCGCACTGCCGTGGCTGCATTTGTACACTGCCCGCACACGTGCTGCCCCAGAGGGTTGTGTTTCTGTGTCCGTGCTCGCCCAGCTCCATGTCACACCGGCACCGCTCTGGGCAGTAACTGGGGATACCCCTGGCACTGCAGCAGGGCTGAGCTTCAGGGTCTGTCTGTGACTGCCGGTGGGCTGAGCCGTGCTGGGCTGCGTGTTTGTGCCCCTGAAGCTCCTTGTGCAGGTGCCCCTCTACAGCTCCTGCCAGGGCTGCGGGTGTGGCCACACCTGGGCAGCGATTCCAGGTCACAGGTGAGCAAAGACAGAGAGGGACGCAGGGATTTGCCTTTGCAGAGATTCCCGGGGAGCCCCTCTGGGGCTGTGGGGGACCCAGGGCATCAGTGACGGCTTTGATGAACAGAGCAGTGTCACTGCAAGGAGCTGGAATGCATAATGTAACACCTATACTGTACAATAACGAGTAACAGCTCAGTATTTAACATTCTTGACATGTTTATAGGTGACACTTATGTGCATGTTTGTAACAGGTGGGGGAAAGGATCCCGTGGTCAGGAACACGTGTGGACTTCCAAACCATTAGTGTCCCTGTCGTTTGAGCAGGCAGAAGTTTGGCAATAAGCAAAACCGTGAAATGGGTAATTGTATAGGTTTGGAAAAGCTTCCCATGGTCCTTTCTCCTCTCCTATGGTGCTAATTAGTAATTAACTTCAAAGTGAAAAGTAGGTTGTACTTAGGGAAAAACAAGATGTGCAGCAAGAAGAAAAAAAAGACTAATTATTGAAGTGAGCATATGTGAGCAAGGCAAAGAATCCAACAGCATTGCCACTGGCAAAACTCATTCCTGGCTCATCAGGAAGGGTTTGTAACTCCCTGACGAGTCAGGTGCTTTCAGCTGCCTGTCTCTGTGGTTGTGCCTCAGGTGTGTCTCACCCAGCTGCACCTGTGACATTCCAGCTGCAGAATGCATTTCGTCACTCAGAACCAGCCAGCTGAGCGCTGCACACGCAGGCCGGGAGAGGTTTAAGCCCAGCCCCTGGAGCCTGGCACTGGTGGCTCAGACACCTCGAGGGCGCTGCTGTGGGCAGCAGGGGCAGCTCAGCAGCTGCCAGGATTCTGCCAGGTGCTGTCCTGGCTGGGAACTGCCTCAGTGGCTTCGGGCCAGCTGGACAAACAGACATGCATCGCTGGCAGGTCTGCAAAGCAGGGTAAGAATCTTAGCATCTCATTCTTGCTAAATATTTCAGTGTGCTGGGGCTTCTCTGGGAACAGGACAGGCTACCTGCACTCCCACAAACTGCTTTGGAACCTGTTCTACTTATTTACGTTTTTCAGTGTTTGTTCTACTGACTGATCACTCCTATGAAACACATCTTCCCCTGAGCCTAATTTTCTTCTATAGAGAGCAATTAACTAAGACATTGTTTCCTTCAAGGAAACCAGTAATTAGTAATTTTAATTAGTATTAAACTTATATGCAAGCACTTGTCTCTGTAAAGAGCTTTTAAACTAAAAAAATTTTGCATTCTGATTTTTTTTGGTTGTTGTTTCCATGTGCTCCCCTCTGGCTTGTTCTGAGAAGGTGCTCAGGGATGACACCTCAGCTCAGGTATCAGTGAGTACACAGAGGTGTCAGTGCACATGAAGTTTGTTTCTCTAATCTAGTTTAATTTCTGGTTTTCAGGCCCAGTCACTAAATGCAGTCACTGCATGGTTACTGTAAGCAAGGAAAAAAGACAGAATGCAAAAATATTTGTAAGAAAGAAATCCTATTGAAAAAGAATCAGTGCTGGAACTGATTTTTCAGAGGGGACAATGGATCCTTTCTGCACCACTGGTGTTTCTGGCCAGGGCAAAGGCAAGGAATGAGCCCAACCTCTGTCCCCCTTTCACCAGCCTGTTCCCTGCCTGTGCTCCTGCAGCTGGGCCAGGTGGGGCAGAGCATCACCCGCCCAATCAGCCGGGGAGGGAAATCCCAGTTCTCATCAGCAGCCCTGGCACAGCTTCTCCCTCTGCCCTGCCCCTTCCCTCGCAGCACGCACGCTGCAGCCTTGCCTGTCCTTCTGGAGAGAATACAGCAGATTCCTTCAGCCCCAGACCCAGCTGGATGGTGTTTTGGAGTGGTTTGCTGGAGCTGTATAGCTCCTGTTCAGCCCCTTTACTGGGAATCTGGTGACTCCTTGGGGCTGGGGCTCCAGCAGGGCTGCAGTGAGCCCCACCCAGCTCTGTGCTCTCACTCTGGCGTTTCTGCTGTCCCAGCAGCTCTGGTGCAAATGGAACTGCACCTGGGACACGGGCCCAGTGGAGCAGAGCAGCCCCTGGCTGGTACCTGGGGCAGTGGTGGGAGAGCTGCAACAGAGCTCAACAGCTTCTCCCCCTCAGACTTTTCAGGTGAAACAGAACAAATGGAAAATGACCTCTAAGCTTTGCTTAGTGAAATCTGCCCCATTTTATTGCTTCAGCACTACTGAAGTAATGGCAGAAGCACTGCCAGAGCCCAGCATGCAGTCACAGCTCACATCTGCCACGCTGCTCGAGGCCTCAGTGCTCCAGGGATCACGGCTGCAGAAAAACATCCTCAAAGCCACCACAGAACCTGCCAGCAGTGGGAAATACTGACTGCTGCTCAGCCAGGAAGGCAGCTCTGCCCTGGCCTTGCATACAGTGTTACAGGTAAATTTTGTTAATTTGTACAAAGACCCCAGAAAACAGCATGATTAACTTTGATTAATTGCTTCTCGAGGAAGAGCTCAGCTCCTGCTACCCTGCCTCTGTTCTGGTTTTTAATGCCAGAGCTGTTGGTGGCAGGGTGGCAGCTGGGGGAGGTGCAGAGCAGGGCAGGGACATCGGCCATGTCACTGAGGCTGTCCAGGGCTGGCAGGGTGGCAGCTGAGGGAGGTGCAGAGCAGGGTGCAGGATATTTGCCATGTCACTGAGGCTGTCCAGGGCTGGCAGGGTGCAGGGCAGGGACATTGGCCATGTCACTGAGGCTGTCCAGGGCTGGCAGGGTGCAGGGCAGGGACATTGGCCATGCCACTGAGGCTGTCCAGGGCTGGCAGGGTGGCTCTCAGGGCTCCATGGTGAGGGAGATGCTCCCTCAGCTGCTGTCCTCCAGGCTGCTGCTGCAGGGGTGGAACCTCATGGTGCTCAGGGGGTCTGAGACGTACCCTGCAGGACACAGAGGGTCACAGAGTGCCCTGCACCCTGCAGTGCCAGCACTGACACACCCTGCAGGACACAGAGGGTCACGGAGTGCCCTGCACCCTGCAGTGCAGCACTGACACACCCTGCAGGGACACAGAGGGTCACAGAGTGCCCTGCACCCTGCAGTGCCAGCACTGACACACCCTGCAGGGACACAGAGGGTCACAGAGTGCCCTGATACCCTGCAGGGACACAGAGCCCTGACACCCTGCAGTGCCAGCACTGACACACCCTGCAGGACACAGAGGGTCACGGAGTGCCCTGCACCCTGCAGTGCAGCACTGACACACCCTGCAGGGACACAGAGGGTCTCAGTGCCCTGCACCCTGCAGTGCCAGCACAACCAGCTCTGGCAGCAGCTCACCGTTTTTGTCCACGGGGGGGTACTGGAAGCTCCTCCTCATGTCATCCAGAGCCAGGCCCTGAGCAGGGGGCTGCCCAGTGCTGCAATTAAACAGGATGTGTCAGTTTGGGTAAGACTGACGGTGGCACATCTCAGACCACGAGACAGCAGCCTGGGGCCTGGCCACAGCAGTTCAGTAGATAAGTCATGAAGTGAGGCCATGACCCCCAGGCCCCTCAGTTACCCTTCTGGGAGTGACTGCCCCCAAACACCCTGTCTGGCTCCCAGCTGTCTCTGGATTGCCATCTTGGAAACAACTCCAGGCATCAGTCCAGGGTCACTGACATGTACTTGATGTGCCACTGCTAAAAGGCTCTTGAAAGCACACTTCTGAGGCAAGGAGGATTGTGGAATTATCTTCCAGTCAGGGACCAAACCCACTGTCCTGACAAATTGGCTCATCCCTGATCCTAGAGATGAGAGCTGCTGCGTTTGCCCCTAAAACCAGCTCTCCCAGTGGCAGGGTCTGATACCTCAGGTATTTACTTAGTGGTACAATAATGTACTGTGCTGGACACAGGTGATGGCACAGGGCACAGGTGATGGCACAGGTTATGGCATAGGATACAGGTGCTGGCACAGGTGCTGGCACAGGACACAGGTGATGGCACAGGTGCTGGCACAGGACACAGGTGCTGGCACAGGACACAGGTGCTGGCACAGGACACAGGTGATGGCACAGGACACAGGTGCTGGCACAGGACACAGGTGCTGGCACAGGTGATGGCACAGGCCCGGAGCTCTCTGCTGGTCCCACCACACCACCTCCCAGAGCACAGCCTCGTCTTTCTGTGCAGTCACCCCAGGGGGAGCTCCCAGAGCCCCTGTGCCCCCCTGTTCCATCCCCCCACCCACCTTGGGGAGCCCCCACACCACCCCAGGGGCGCCCAGGCCGCTGACCACGGGCCTCACAGGCCCCCTGTTCCCCCCTACCCGCCCCAGGGGAGCCCCCTGTCTCCCCTCATGCACCCCGGGGCGACAGACCCCACAGGCCCCCTGTGCCCTCTGTCCCCCCATGGCCCCCGTTCCCCGTTCCCCGTGTCCCCTCCGCACCCCGGGGCACAGGCCGCTGGAGCCCCCGTGCCCTCTGTCCCCCCGTTCCCCGTCTCCCCTCACGCGCCCGGAGAGCAGGCCGCACAGGCCCCACAGGCCCCCTGTGCCCTCTGCCCCCCCATGGCCCCCGTTCCCCTGTGTCCCCTCACGCACCCCGGGCGACAGGCCGCTGAGGCTGCACAGGCCGCACAGGCCCCCGTGCCCTCTGTCCCCCCCATGGCCCTCGTTCCCCGTTCCCCGTGTCCCTCCGGCACCCCGGGGGTGCAGGCCGCTGGAGCGCACAGGCGCACAGGCCGCACAGGCCCCGATGCCCTCTGTCCCCCGTTCCCCGTGTCCCCTCCACGCACCCCGGGCGCAGGCCGCTGAGCCCCACAGGCCCCCTGTGCCCTCTGTTCCCCCATGGCCCTCGTTCCCCCATGTCCCCCGTTCCCCGTGTCCCCTCACGCACCCCGAGAGCAGGCCGCGCTAGCGCCTGCAGCGCGTACTCGAGCTCGAAGCGGCTGCGCAGCGCGGCCACGTGGCTGCGGCCTGGGCCCCCGCGGGCCGCCAGGCACTCCCACGAGGACGAGGGCGACAGCGACCCGCTGCTGCTGCTGGAGCCCGGCGACATCAGCTGCGCTCAACACAGAGGCACCGTCGCGGCCGGCCGCCCGTCACCCGCCGGGCCCGCGCCTGCCCCGGCCCGGCCGCCGCCTCACCTCGACGCTGCACAGACACTCCTCCAGCTTCGCCACAACCTCGGAAAACTCCGGTCTGCCCTGCCAGCACAACGGCAAGAGCAGCGCTGGATAAACGGGGAAGGGGCAGACGTGGCGTGGTGACAGCAACGGGAAGTTTCAGGGAAGTTTCAGGGAAGTTTCAGGGAAGTTTCAGGGAAGGGAAGGTCACAGGGCCCCCACTCCCCCTCTGGTCCCACAGCACCGCTGTCAATCTGTTTGGGAGTGATGAAATCTGCAAGTTGAGCTTGAGCTACAATTGAAGAGTTGTGCATATGAGCTTCAGCTCATCTCTCTTTCTGTAACAGATTTGTGCTGACCAGATCACAAAGACACTATCGGTGCATTATTGGCTCTGCTCTTTAGGTTGGCTCTCCCTTTTCCCACGAACAGGAGCTCAGCCAGCAGCGATGGGCAGTGGACAAGCCCCTGGCCACTGTGTGGCCACCCCTTTCCAAGAGAGCTGCACTCAATAAAACTAAATCTTTACTGCTTCAGAGAGCTCAGCCCTAGGCCTCATGGCAAATTCTCTGGCTCTAATTAAAGCTCACAAATCTTATTAGCCAATGAAAGAGGCTTCTCAGGAGATGCTGCTAATCTTCTAATCACCAGTTTGCCTTTGGAAACAACTGCTGTCAAAAGTTTCTGGGAAACAGATGTTCCAGTAGCTGATAAATAGAAACAGAGACATGGCACATGGGAACTAGTTTTCAGCTGGGATGAGCCTTGAATGAAATCAAAGATAAATAAAAGGATACATTTTCTAATCTGGGGGCATTTCATGGCCATCCAACAAAACCCCTACAGATATATTCCATTTTCTGCCTTTTTTTCTTTAAACTGAGCAGACCTTGTGGAGAACTTTGACCTCATTGAGCCCCAAAATTGACCATTTTTCCATAATAAATGGTAGAAAAAACTTTTAGTGAAGCAAAATAGAGCCTAATAAAGAAGAGCAGCAAAAAACTTCTAATAAAAATAATCTTGACAAGTTTTTGCTCAGATCTTGTGCAAAGTTCTGGCTATCCAGGAGCTGATTGAGCCATCAGTTGTTTTACAGTTCTGTCCTGAAGCTCTAAAACACTGGCAAGGTGAAGTGACATTGGAGTCACACTGATGGGTAACAAACTGCACTGGGACTCTGGGAAGATGTTTTCTGCTCGTGGGGTGAGTGGCTGTGGGAATGCTGACAAGACTCAGGGACCCATCTCAGTGCTTGCTTCAGTCAGCACTTGAGTATAACACCTGATTAATAAATTTAAAATGAATGTGTGCTACGTGCTGTCATCAGCCATTCCTCACAAAAACCTGAGAGCAGCAAGGAGCTTACTACTCACTGTGTAACAGCTCAAGTCCTAACCAGCATCATGTGATTAATTAGGTTTTGTTGAAAGGCTAAATGTTAATTTACTTTCCTCCTCAATTCACCAACTCTCCTGCATTTCCTGACACAGCCATTATGTGCCTGGGGGCTTTCTGCAGTATGGAATGTGATGTGGGGTGCCAGGCAGAGCAGTGGGCCCGTGTCCCCTGCTGGCTGCACTCACCTCAGGACAGGCGTTCCAGCCCCTCATCAGCAGGGCAGAGATGGGCTTGGGGATGGAGTACCCGATGGGGGGGCGGATATGGTGATAAGCCATGTCTGCTGCTGCTGCTGCTGCACGGGACAGGCAGGGCAGGACAGCAGGATCAGCCCAGGAACAGCCCTGCCCACCCCTGGGACACCCATCAGCACCAGTGACCAGCCCTGGGACACCCCTGGGACACCCATCAGCACCAACCCAGGAACAGCCCTGCCCACCCTGGGGACACCCATCAGCACCAGTGACCAGCCCAGGAACAGCCCTACCCATCCCTGGGACACCCACCAGCACCAGCCACAGCCCAGGAACAGCCCTACCCATCCCTGGGACACCCACCAGCACCAGTGACCAGCCCACGAACAGCCCTACCCATCCCTGGGAGACACCCATCAGCACCAGTCACCAGCTCAGGAACAGCCCTGGGACACCCCTGGGACACCCATCAGCACCAGTGACCAGCCCAGGAACAGCCCTGGGACACCCATCAGCACCTGTCACCAGCCCAGGAACAGCCCTGGGACACCCCTGGGACACCCATCAGCACCAGTGACCAGCCCAGAAACAGCCCAGCCCATCCCTGGGACACCCCTGGGACACCCACCAGCACCAGTGACCAGCCCAGAAACAGCCCTGCCCACCCCTGGGACACCCATCAGCACCTGTCACCAGCCCAGGAACAGCCCTGGGACACCCCTGGGACACCCCTGGGACACCCACCAGCCGCAGTCACCCCATGGATGCTGTCCTGGGGCACACCAAGGAGATGTACCAAGGACTGGCTTTGCAATCCCAGAATCGTGTGCCAGACAGACTGACAGACAGACACTCTGCAGCCAGAGTCCTGTTCCCAGCCCCAGGCCTGGACAGGGTATTTCTGTGCCTTTCACCAACTGCAGTATCTTACACTTAATGACACCTTCAGTGAGATGTTGGTTAGAATTACACAGTGCAGCTACCCCTCGAGTTTGGGGACAGTTAAACACGGATTCCCCAGCAGGTTACCTGGTTTGATGTGGGCAAAGGGGATCTCTGCACTTTGGGAACATTTCAAACACAGATTCCCTGCAGGTTACCTGGTCTCAGGTGGGCAAAGGGGATCTCTGCACTTTGGGAACATTTCAAACACGATTCCCTGCAGGTTACCTGGTTTCAGGTGGGCAAAGGGGATCTCTCCAGTTTGGGGACATTTCAAACACAGATTCCCCAGCGGGTTACCTGGTTTGAGGTGGGCAAAGGGGATCTCTGCACTTTGGGAACGTTTCAAACTCGGATTCCCCAGCAGGTTACCTGGTTTCAGGTGGGCGAAGGGGATCTCTCCAGTTTGGGAACATTTCAAACACAGATTCCCTGCAGGTTACCTGGTTTCAGGTGGGCGAAGGGGATCTCCCCGGTCAGCAGCTCCCAGAGGCACAGGGCGTAGCTGAAGACGTCGGCTTTGACGGTGTACCTGGTGCACTGGGTGAACACCTCCGGGGCCATCCAGCGCAGGTTCTGCCCGGGAGCAGCAGGCACGCCTCAGCCCGCGTGCTGTCACCCAGCACCTGCCCCTGCACTTCTGCCTTTGCCCTCCTTCCTCTCCTCACGTCCTGCCTCCATCACCCCACAAAACAACTGGCAGCCTGCCAGGGAAATCCCTCACCCGGCTGGCACCCCGCAGCCCGTGCCACCGAGAGCTGGCTGAAACACGCCACAGGCCGGGAACAAAAGCAGAAGCCAGGGGTCTGCAGACACAGCACGCGGTGTGAGAGGTGCCTGCGCACATGCCATGGACCAGGAGCCGCCCAGGGCCGCACTGCACTGCACTGGGGCTGCTGCTGCTGCTGCACAGCCCCACTCTCAGCTGCTGCGAGCAGCAGTCTCCCTGGGCTGATGGCTCAGGGTGGGTTTTCAGCCCCAGTGCCCCTCCAGGGCCGAAGGGCTGGCAGCCAGGGCTGGGGCAGCTCCAGCCACGCTCTGGCACTGCCATCCCAGCACCCAGCCCACCCACACCCACGGGGGTGATGTGACACTCCTGGCCATGCAGCAGCACACAGGACACCACAAAGACAAGCACTGTCCTGTGAACCTGACTGTGAGCCAGGGACTATTGTGAAATGAGGGAACCACTGCTGAGGAACTATTCCCTGTTAGAATAAGGATCCACCTGCCAACAGCACGGGACTGGGGAAGAGTGGATTAAAAATAACTCTTTAGTAAGGAATTGGAGCAACTGAGCTCCAAAGACAGCCTCATAAAGCATTGTTTCTGCTGCAGATGTTATATATTCCCTCATCTCTGCTACTAAGGACAGAGGGAAAAAAATAAAACCAAGGCAGAGAAACACTGAGAGAGATTAAATACTACACCACTCCATCTTTTCCAACAAGCATATTTGCAATGTCTTCTCCTAAACTGTGTGTGCCTGTATGTTTGATATTAATAATGTGGAACAAAGCAAGGAACAAACCCCAGGTTGTTTTGTCATGTTGTCTTCATCCAGGGATTGCAGAAATCGAGATTCTGAAACAGAGCAAGAAAAAGAATTACCCTCAGACCAATACAGACACACACCTCATTATACAAAAGTCCTACCTTAAGAACAGGACCCTCTCAGTAAGCACATGTTTAGTTTTAGAGAATCTGGGTTAATTTATAAGTGTTTCATAAAAACTCCTTACCTCCAAAATCAGCAACTACTGCATGACCATCCTCATACAGGAGAATATTGTGACTGGGGAAAAACAACAACAACAAATTATAGGTAATTGTTTGATAGTGTCTTAAAGATGGTGAAAATGTTATAGTTTTTGGATCATAGCTAAACATCTGAGTTCAAATCACCTCCTTGGGGAGCCAAACCACAAAAAGGGTTTCAAACAAAATGGGAACTTGGGGGAAGACCCACAAGCTGCTTTAGCTGGGTCACAAGCTCCCAGCAGCTCTGGAGACAAAGGTTTCCCTGCCCCAGGCACTGCACCAAGAAAATTCAGAAGAGTGAAAAGTGTATGAAAAACAGAAATGAAAAAATTGGCAAGAGTTTACATGAGAAGGGAAAATGGAATGATATTGATGGTCTCAACAAAAAGCACAACTTTGTCATATTAGAGCTGCAGATACAAACAAGAACAGCCAAGTGAGGAACACAAATTTTACCAGATTACAGTTTTAAGACAGAAAAAAAATTAAGCCCTCCCAAGCAGGACTCCCACAAATCACTGTCTCAAGATTTCCACCTTCACCTAAACCCAACCCTTGGGATAATAAATTCAATCATAAAAATGTAACCACGACTCTTGATTTCTATCCAATCTGGTTTTAGCTCTCATATGTACTTTCCATCAAAATACTGATGTGATTTCAGTATGACAGAGCTGTTTGAGACACCACGTGCCAAAGGAAAACAGGAACCCAACCCAAGGCTGAAGGAGCCTCCTGAAGCTGAGCCCCAGGCTGGGTGCAGGAACACAAAGCTGCACTCTGCTGTGCTCCTGGCCCAGCCCTGGCCTGCCAGCAGGGACAGGAACTATCACCATGGCTCAGTGTGAGTGAGCAGCTCTGAGCCCTAGCTTCCACTGCCACCTCCTCCTGTGCAGGCTTGAATAAATCCTGGGAGGGATTTGTCAGCCTGGGACCCCCAGGGAACACTGCAGCCACTGATTCTGCTTTTCCAAGTAAAAAGCACACCCCACAGAAGTAAGGCTTGGAAGGAACATCTTAAAAATGCTGCTAGTGCCTCAGTGGCACTTGGAAATTTGAAAACCTCAGATGAAACAGGAACTCTTAAGCTTGTGCTTTGAGAAACACAGAGAGAAAAACCCAAGCTGGACTGAGCTGGCAGAAGACTAATACTGAATTCAGCAGAATGAGAAATTGATTGTCTTCTGTTAGGGGCACTCAGGGACGGCAGAGGCGGGAGCAGGCACTGCTCTCCTGGTGAAACCAGGCAAGAAGGAAGCGAGGAGAGTGCAGCACCCTGGCTTTGTGCCAGGACACAGGGGCGTGCCAGGCACAGCCTCTCTCCATGGCAAGTGACAGGCCAGGTGTCCCTTTCCCAGGGATTTGGGCCATTAGAGGGTCCTGCAACATGCTGTGGGTGTAATGAAAGGCAATGGTGTTTCAAGATGTCACAAGGGGTGTTTCAACAAAGAGCAGCCCCAGGCTCCCTCCCGCCGCCATCCTCTCTCTCGTGCCCCTCCCAAGCAGCTCTCAGAAGTGCTCACCGACAGCAGAGCCGTCAGCAGGTCACTCACTCAAAGGCTTCCTCCAGCCACGTTCGGCTGCTGCGGCTCAGATTAAGTGGGCACTGAAATGGTCTCTCTTTCATTAAAGTGCTGTAATCATCGTGGCTGCCACCCCTCACCGCGGTGTGAGCAGCAATGAGGTGATGCATGTCACCTTCTCTGAAGTGAAGAGCGAAATAAAGCTGCCAATTATTCTTCAAATGGAAGGATAACCCCTTTTCCAGGGTAGAGACATGAAAGACTGATTTTATTCTCTATTCTGCCGAGCCATATTGCAGGTTTATTTAATGCATTATGTGCAGTGCATTAGATTTAAGAACTCACAAAGGTGGTTGACTTACGTGGAAATTTAAGGTAAAAAATATGAGGATCCTTTGAAGCCACTGGCAAAACTTAACACAGAATTTCACTTTCAGTTTTTCTCTCAAGCTGTTGCAAAGATTTTCATCTGGTAATTGTGCCTGTGGGCCGGCTGGGGCCCATGCTGCACACACGACCCCTGCTCCTGCACTGAACTTCCAGGAGCTGAGCTCTCAGCAGCACCTCAGAGCACCAAGAGCCCAGAGCACATCACCCCTGACCCTCACAGCACGGCCTGGGGCAGCTCTGGGCTCGCTGGGAACACTCTGATTCTGCTTTGCTTCTCTGGAAACCAGCACTTCAAATCCTTCAGGGCAGAGCTCTCCTAAGAGCCACCAAGGCAGGGAGCTGCCCTGGGAGGTTTGAGCCTGGGCTTGGCTGCTCTGGGTTTGGCTGCCCTGCTCTGGGTTTTTGGCTGCCCTGGTCTAGTTTAGGCTGCCCTGCTCTGGGTTTTGGCTGCTCTGGGTTTGGCTGCCCTGCTCTGGGTTTTTGGCTGCCCTGGTCTAGTTTAGGCTGCCCTGGTGTGGTTTTTCGCTGCCCTGCTCTGGGGTTTTGGCTGCCCTGGTGTTAGTTTCAGCTGCCCTGCTCTGGGTTTTGGCTGCCCTGCTCTGGGTTTTGGGCTGCCCTGGTGTGGTTTTTCGCTGCCCTGCTCTGGTTTTGGCTGCCCTGGTGTGACAGAGCTCAGAACCACGTTGTGGCTTCATCCAGAGGACCCTCTCCATGCCCAGCCTGGCAATCAGAGCAGCTCAGGTGCCTCACCCTGCTGCAGCAGGCACAGGAGTTTCCATGGCTGGAACACAAAGAGGGATTTCCCTGCAGAGCCCAGGGCTCCCACGGCTCCCCAGGGATGGGGAGTGCCTGGTGCTGTGCCAGAGCCAGCCCCCAGAGGGGAGCAGCCAGGCCAACACAACACCTGAACCAGCACCTGTGGGGAAATACCCACAGCAGGAGAGACAAAGCCAAGGGATGAAGGGATGAGGGAATGTGACCCAGTGCCCAGGCTGAAACTGAGCGCTGGAAACAGCTTCAGGAAAACACACAGATGCAGGAAACACTGCAGGGCACTCACAGCTCAGCAGCTGTGACTTGTAGGGGCTTGTGCAAAACCTCTGAGATTATTTTCAGGTGAGTGCTAATGAGACACCGGGGTTGCAGGAGACTGTAGGGTCTCTGTGGCTCTGAGAGTTCATTTTTAGCCTGAATTTTTAGTTTAAAGACAGAAACTGACCTGTTCAAATCCCGGTGTATGATGGGCTGTGTGAGATTGTGCAGGTACTCCATGCCTTTGGCCACATCTACAGCAATGATTAACTTGGACTGCAGATCAAGGGTTCTGTATTTTGTAAAAAAATAAAACATCACTTGAAGTAAATAGACAGTCGAAAATTATTCTTACCTGTGAATCACAGAACATCTAAAATTGTTTTACATACAAAATAATGTTAAATAATCAATGTAAACCTACGTGGTGTAAAATAATGACACAAACAACTCTGTGATTGCTTACCAGTTTACCTTGCACACCCAACAAACTGAACCAAGGCTCAGCACTCCTCCCCTGCTGCCCGTGCTGCAGTGAGCACACGGCAGCACGGCTGAGGGCTGTACCTCTTCTGCTCGTGCAGCAGGGAGAAGAGAGACCCCCCCGAGATGTACTGGGTGACAATGGCAAACTGGCTGGGGTCGTCCAGGCAGGCCCCCACGAACTGGATGACACAGGGGTGGTTGAGGCGGCACAGGATGGAAACCTCCCTGCAGAACATGTCCACGTCCGACTTGGAGCAGTAGGTGCTGGCCCTGTACCTGGCAGGGGCACAGAGAAGGCAAATGCCACAGGAGATGGGACTGGCAAATCCTCCCACCAGGGAAAACATGGGTTGGTAAATCCTTCCCACCAGGTAAAACATGGGTTGGTAAATCCTCCACACCAGGGAAAACATGGATTGGTAAATCCTCCCCACCAAAGAAAACACGGGACTGGGAAATCCTCCACAAAAGGCCAAGCATGGGTTGGTAAATCCTCCCCACCAAAGAAAACATGGGTTGGCAAATCCTCCACACCAAAGAAAACATGGGTTGGCAAATCCTCCCACCAGGCCAAACATGGGCTGGTAAATCCTCCACACCAAAGAAAACATGGGACTGGTAAATCCTCCCACCAAACAAAACATGGGTTGGCAAATCCTCCCACCAGGCCAAACATGGGCTGGTAAATCCTCCACACCAAACAAAACATGGGTTGGTAAATCCTCCTCACCAAACAAAATGTGGGCTGGTAAATCCTCCCCACCAGGCCAAACATGGACTTGGTAAATCCTCCACAAAAGGCCAAACATGGGTTGGTAAATCCTCCCCACCAGGCAAAACATGGACTTGGTAAATCCTTCCCACCAGGTAAAACATGGGTTGGTAAATCCTTCCCACCAAACAAAACAAGGGTTGGTAAATCCTCCCACCAAACAAAACATGGGCTTGGTAAACCCTCTCCACCAGGCCAAACATGGACTGGTAAATCCTCCCACCAGGCCATGACCAGCAGCACAAACTCACCGTTTGATGGCAACGATTTTATTCCGGCACCGCCCCTTGTAGACCTTTCCAAAAGAGCCTGGAATGGTTGAAATGAAATGAGCTGAGCTGTGTTTGTGCTGGACAGCAGCCATGCCAGGAGTGCAGCTGACGGGGCACCTGAGCCGATGATCTCGTGGAACTCGATCTCGGAGAGCTGCAGGTGGAAGTGGGACGGGAGCCCGGCCCTGAGCAGGAGCACGTCGGCCTTTTCTGCAGGAGAAATGTCCCTGTGAGCAGCACAGCAGCCCTGAGCCCCCAGCCCGGCCCTGAGAACTGAGTGCCCTGTGCATGGTGCTGCCCAGGGACAGACACAGCCCTGGACAGACAGACACAGCCCAGCACAGACACAGCCCCAGGGACAGACAGACACAGCCCAGCACAGACACAGCCCCAGGGACAGACACAGCACAGACAGACAAACACAGCCTGGACAGACACAGCCCAGCCCAGACACAGCCCTGGCACTCCTGGCTTTACACCCTGCCTGCCATGAGCCCCTGCCCTGAGAGCTGAGTGCTCTGTGCATGGTGCTGAGCCTGCTGCAGCCCAGCCCAGCACAGACACAGCCCAGGACAGACACAGCCTGGACAGACAGACACAGCCCAGGGACAGACACAGCCCAGGGACAGACACAGCCCAGGGACAGACAGACACAGCCCAGCACAGACACAGCCCTGGCACTCCTGGCTTTACACCCTGCCTGCCACAGCCCTGCTCTGAGAGCTGAGTGCTCTGTGCATGGTGCTGAGCCTGCTGCAGGATGGTGCCCAGGGACAGACACAGCCTGGACAGACAGACACAGCCTGGACAGACAGACACAGCCTGGACAGACACAGCCCAGGGACAGACACAGCCTGGACAGACAGACACAGCCTGGACAGACACAGCCCAGGGACAGACACAGCCCAGGGACAGACACAGCCCAGGGACAGACACAGCCTGGACAGACAGACACAGCCTGGACAGACACAGCCCAGGGACAGACACAGCCCAGGGACAGACACAGCCCAGGGACAGACAGACACAGCCCAGGGACAGACACAGCCTGGACAGACAGACACAGCCCAGGGACAGACACAGCCCAGGGACAGACACAGCCTGGACAGACACAGCCCAGGGACAGACACAGCCTGGACAGACAGACACAGCCTGGACAGACAGACACAGCCCAGGGACAGACACAGCCTGGACAGACAGACACAGCCCAGTACAGACACAGCCCAGGGACAGACACAGCCCAGGGACAGACACAGCCCAGGGACAGACACAGCCTGGACAGACAGACACAGCCTGGACAGACACAGCCCAGGGGCAGACACAGCCCAGGGACAGACACAGCCCAGGGACAGACACAGCCTGGACAGACAGACACAGCCTGGACAGACACAGCCCAGGGGCAGACACAGCCCAGGGACAGACACAGCCTGGACAGACACAGCCTGGACAGACAGACACAGCCCAGGGACAGACAGACACAGCCTGGCCAGACACAGCCTTGGTCTCCTGGCTTTAACCCACCAGCCACAGCCCTGCCCCACGGGCCAAGCCCTGCCTGGGCTGGGGCACAGGGTCCCCTCGGGGGATTCTCTCCTCTCCCCGTGCACCAGGGCTCGCTGCTGCTGCTGCTGCTGCTCCAGAGCCCTCTGGCTCCTGGGGACATGAGGGATCTCAGCTCGGCAACTAAATCTGTCTCTGTCTTGCTGAGCTCTTCAGTTTATCACTATGAAGTTTATCAGAATACTTCTAAACACAGCATTTTGATGCTGCTGTGTAAAGCATGTAAGGATTTGATTATATGCAGAGTGAACATTGAAAGTACCACAAAAAAAAAAAGGAAATATTTTAAAATTCCTTAAAATATTTATCTAAATGTTTCAGCTGTATTTGTTTCAGAGTAACACAAATTATTTCTGGACAGAATTTTTCTTATAAGGATAATTCAGACATTTCATGGTGTGATTAAATTATAGTTATTTGCTTTCATGGAGAAGTGGGTATTTCATTAGTGCTATTTTACATCACAGCCCTTTCTCAAAGAAGCAAAAAAGGAATATATATATTTTTAAAGTGAATGAAAACAAGGCAAATACAGGAATTGTCATTATACTGAGCAACAAAACTAAGAATATTGTTTCCTAAAATTTTCCCAGGGAAACGGAACAATGTACCATAAAAAGTCCAGAATATAATATAATATATAGAATATAATGAATCCTCTGTAGGATGTTCAGGCTGACAAACACATTGGATAAAAGGACCACAAAAGTTCAAGTTTTCCCTTGCCATTGCAAATACCTTTTGTCATGCTTTTAATCTTCCCTAGAGGGGATGGCACTGACATGTAGGAACCATCTGAAATAAAGAACAGAGGGAAATCACAGAGTTCAGTGACAACATCAGTGATGCTGCTGATAAATTCCTGAGTCAATGATGCCAGAAAGAATTAATCATAAAGGGTGAGAATGCAGATGAACACAGCAGCACATCTGCTGGGAGCTCCTTGGCTGGGGTGCAGCTGATTCTCCTCTCTGCACCAGGCTCAGCAGGCTCAGAAGGAATGGGCATGGCCAGAAATGGGGAGTGAGGAATCTGTATGGCCAGAAATGGGGAGTGAGGAACCTGGGCATGGCCAGAAATGGGGAGTGAGGAATCTGTATGGCCAGAAATGGGGAGTGAGGAACCTGGGCATGGCCAGAAATGGGGAGTGAGGAATCTGTATGGCCAGAAATGGGGAGTGAGGAACCTGAGCATGGCCAGAAAAGGGGAGTGAGGAACCTGGGTATGGCCAGAAATGGGGAGTGAGGAATCTGTATGGCCAGAAATGGGGAGTGTTGTGATAATCATTAAAGGAATCTGAGCATGGCCAGAAATGGGGAGTGAGGAATCTGTATGGCCAGAAATGGGGAGTGCTGTGATAATCATTAAAGGAACCTGAGCATGGCCAGAAAAGGGGAGTGCTGTGACAGTGATTTTATTTGTGCTGGTCAGGACTGAGCCAAAGCTCTCTGACATGAGTTCCAGAGGCTGCAGCAGCCTTTGGATCAGGCCCTTGGAATGAAATGGTTGCTGAGCCATACCTCCTCCAGGCTGGGAGTACTCATTGCAGGGGGACTCGTCCTGAGGCCTCTTGTAGTGCTTCAGGAGGGTCACAATTGCATCGTGACCTGGGGAAGACAGAGGAATACAAGCAGCTGCAGGTAACTCAGAGGACATTACAAAAAATTAATAAAAAATCAGGGGATTTAAAAATGAGTAAAACGTGCCTATAAAATATGCAAAGACATGGTGAAGCTAATCTAAACCTACTGTGATTCTTAATTGCAGAAATATGGGAGATTTCTGCCAGCAAAAACAAGCACGTGATTTTCTCGAGTCCACCTACTCCTGAAATGCAAGATATGGCAAAGGAAAACCTGCTGCAGGAATCCTGCAATGCAAGGTGACAACAGCCTCTGGTGGGCCTGACAAGGAGAACTGCAAATATTCCTTTTGTAGTCCTAACCAGAACCTGGCACAGCTACTGCTGCAGGTGGAATCTCACTGCCCTGCCCCTGGCAAGGCACCACCTGCCCAGGTGTCTGATGCACAGAACTCTGCCTGGCAGCTTTTAAAATGCTTTCCAAATCTTTCCAAGACGGGTTTTCCCTCAGCAATTTCATGTGTATTATTTTGCCAGGGATCAGGTTGGTAAAGCCTTGCAAACTCATGGTTTTAATTTATCAGACACCCTCACAGTGGCAGGCAGTGCAGGGGAATGTCCCAGCAGCTACAGAAATAAGAGGGGAGCTGCTGAGCAGGCAGGAGAGTGTAGCAGAGCCACGGAAGGTGCCTCACTTCGGTACATATCTGCAGGAACTCAGGATTACTGACGGGCAGCTCGCTCTCACCGAGCTCAGCAAAGGAAGGAGAGCTGTGCAGGTACAGGGGCAGCACAGGCTGAGCTGTGCAGGGCACAGGGGCACAGGGGCACAGGGGCAGCACAGGCTGAGCTGTGCAGGGCACAGGGGCAGCACGGGCTGAGCTGTGCAGGGCACAGGGGCACAGGGACAGCTCTGCAGCACAGGCTGAGCTGTGCAGGGCACAGGGGCACAGGGACAGCTCTGCAGCACAGGCTGAGTCCTTCCCACAGCAGGAGCCTCCTGAGACTGTGCTGGAGGGGCAGGGGCTGAGCAGAGCTGGGGGCTGGGGCTGATAAACCTTTATAGTCCTTTATAAACCTTTATAGCCTTTTATAGCCCTTTATAGCCATTTATAAACCTTTATAACCTTTAGAGCCCTTTATAGCCCTTTATAGCCTTTTTTAGCCCTTTATAAACCTTTATAGCCCTTTATAACCTTTATAACCCCTTATAACCCTTTATAGCCCTTTATAGCCCCTTATAGCCCTCTATAGCCCTGTATAGCCCTTAATAACACTTTATTAACCTTTATAGCCCTTTATAACCCTTTATAGCCCCTTATAACCCTTTATGACCCTTTATGACCCTTTATAGCTCCCTGGGTTGCTCTCTCTGCAGCACTGCCAGGTCACTCTGCAGCTGCCTCCCTCCCCTCTGCCCTCTCCTTCCCGCACGGCCTCTGTGGGTGTGGCAGCAGAAAACGGGAATACCTCTCTCATACGCCCACATCAGGCAGGTCTGCTCGTCCTTGTCCCCGCTGGACCTGCTGGGGTCGCAGGCCACCAGGTTCATGTCGGCGCCGCGGTCCAGCAGGAACTGCACCAGGCGGGTGTGGCCGTGGAAACAGGCACAGTGCAGCCCTGCACACCGAGAGAGAACAGGGAAACAGGCACAGTGCAGCCCTGCACACCGGGGAGAGAACAGGGAACAGGCACAGTGCAGCCCTGCACACCGAGAGAGAACAGGGAACAGGCACAGTGCAGCCCTGCACACCGGGGAGAGAACAGGGAAACAGGCACAGTGCAGCCCTGCACACCGAGAGAGAACAGGGAAATAGGCACAGTGCAGCCCTGCACACCGGAGAGAGAACAGGGAACAGGCACAGTGCAGCCCTGCACACCCGAGAGAGAACAGGGGAAACAGGCACAGTGCAGCCCTGCACACCGAGAGAGAACAGGGAACAGGCACAGTGCAGCCCTGCACACCGAGGGAGAACAGGGAACAGGCACAGTGCAGCCCTGCACACCGGGGAGAGAACAGGGAACAGGCACAGTGCAGCCCTGCACACCGGGGAGAACAGGGAACGAGGCACAGTGCAGCCCTGCACCGGGAGAGCAGGAACAGGCACAGTGCAGCCCTGCACACGAGAGAGAACAGGGAAACAGGCACAGTGCAGCCCTGCACACCTAGGGAGAACACGGGGAAACAGGCACAGTGCAGCCCTGCACACCGAGAGAGAACAGGGAACAGGCACAGTGCAGCCCTGCACACCGGGGAGAACAGGGGAACAGGCACAGTGCAGCCCTGCACACCGAGGGAGAGAACAGGGGAACAGGCACAGTGCAGCCCTGCACACCGGGGAGAGAACAGGGAACAGGCACAGTGCAGCCCTGCACACCCGAGGAGAGAACAGGGAAACAGGCACAGTGCAGCCCTGCACACCCCGAGGAGAGAACAGGGGAACAGGCACAGTGCAGCCCTGCACCGAGGAGAGAACAGGGAACAGGCACAGTGCAGCCCTGCACACCGAGAGAGAACAGGGAACAGGCACAGTGCAGCCCTGCACGAGAGAGAACAGGGGAACAGGCACAGTGCAGCCCTGCACACCGGGGAGAGAACAGGGAAACAGGCACAGTGCAGCCCCTGCACACCGGGGAGAGAACAGGGAACAGGCACAGTGCAGCCCTGCACCGAGGGAGAACAGGGAACAGGCACAGTGCAGCCCTGCACACCGAGAGAGAACAGGGAACAGGCACAGTGCAGCCCTGCACACCCGAGGGAGAACAGGGAACAGGCACAGTGCAGCCCTGCACACCGAGAGAGAACAGGGAACAGGCACAGTGCAGCCCTGCACACCGAGAGAGAACAGGGAACAGGCACAGTGCAGCCCTGCACACCGAGAGAGAACAGGGAACAGGCACAGTGCAGCCCCTGCACACCGAGGAGAGAACAGGGAACAGGCACAGTGCAGCCCCTGCACACCGGGGAGAACAGGGGAAACAGGCACAGTGCAGCCCTGCACACCGAGAGAGAACAGGGAACAGGCACAGTGCAGCCCTGCACACCGAGGAGAACAGGGAACAGGCACAGTGCAGCCCTGCACACCGAGAGAGAACAGGGAACAGGCACAGTGCAGCCCTGCACACCCGGGGAGAACAGGGAACAGGCACAGTGCAGCCCTGCACACCGAGGGAGAACAGGGGAACAGGCACAGTGCAGCCCTGCACACCGGGGGAGAGAACAGGGGAACAGGCACAGTGCAGCCCTGCACACCGAGGGAGAACAGGGGAACAGGCACAGTGCAGCCCTGCACACCGGGGAGAACAGGGAAACAGGCACAGTGCAGCCCCTGCACACCGGAGAGAACAGGGAACAGGCACAGTGCAGCCCTGCACACCGAGAGAGAACAGGGAACAGGCACAGTGCAGCCCTGCACACCGAGAAGAACAAGGGGAACAGGCACAGTGCAGCCCTGCACACCGAGAGAGAACAGGGAACAGGCACAGTGCAGCCCTGCACACCCGGGGAGAGAACAGGGAACAGGCACAGTGCAGCCCTGCACGAGGAGAGAACAGGGGAACAGGCACAGTGCAGCCCTGCACACCGGGGAGAGAACAGGGAACAGGCACAGTGCAGCCCTGCACACCCGAGAGAGAACAGGGAACAGGCACAGTGCAGCCCTGCACACCGGGGAGAGAACAGGGAACAGGCACAGTGCAGCCCTGCACACCGGGAGAGAACAGGGAACAGGCACAGTGCAGCCCTGCACACCGGGAGAGAACAGGAAACAGGCACAGTGCAGCCCTGCACACCGAGGAGAACAGGGAAACAGGCACAGTGCAGCCCTGCACACCGGGAGAGAACAGGGAAACAGGCACAGTGCAGCCCTGCACACCCGGGGAGAGAACAGGGAACAGGCACAGTGCAGCCCTGCACACCGGAGAGAGAACAGGGAAACAGGCACAGTGCAGCCCTGCACACCGAGGGAGAGAACAGGGGAAACAGGCACAGTGCAGCCCTGCACACCGAGGAGAGAACAGGGGAACAGGCACAGTGCAGCCCTGCACACCGAGGAGAGAACAGGGAAACAGGCACAGTGCAGCCCTGCACACCGGGGAGAGAACAGGGAACAGGCACAGTGCAGCCCTGCACACCGAGAGAGAACAGGGGAACAGGCACAGTGCAGCCCTGCACACCGGGAGAGAACAGGGAACAGGCACAGTGCAGCCCTGCACACCGGGGAGAACAGGGAACAGGCACAGTGCAGCCCTGCACACCGGGGAGAGAACAGGGGAACAGGCACAGTGCAGCCCTGCACACCGAGGAGAGAACAGGGAACAGGCACAGTGCAGCCCTGCACACCGAGAGAGAACAGGGAAACAGGCACAGTGCAGCCCCTGCACACCGAGGGAGAACAGGGAACAGGCACAGTGCAGCCCTGCACCGAGGAGAGAACAGGGAACAGGCACAGTGCAGCCCTGCACACCGAGGAGGGAACAGGGAACAGGCACAGTGCAGCCCTGCACACCGAGAGAGAACAGGGAACAGGCACAGTGCAGCCCTGCACACCGAGAGAGAACACAGGGAACAGGCACAGTGCAGCCCTGCACACCGGGGAGAGAACAGGGCACAGGCACAGTGCAGCCCTGCACACCGGGGAGAGAACAGGGGCACAGGCACAGTGCAGCCCTGCACACCGAGGGAGAACAGGGAACAGGCACAGTGCAGCCCTGCACACCGAGAGAACAGGGGCACAGGCACAGTGCAGCCCTGCACACCGAGGGAGAACAGGGGCACAGGCACAGTGCAGCCCTGCACACCCGGGGAGAGAACAGGGGAACAGGCACAGTGCAGCCCTGCACACCGAGAGAACAGGGAACAGGCACAGTGCAGCCCTGCACACCGAGAGAGAACAGGGAACAGGCACAGTGCAGCCCTGCACACCGAGAGAGAACAGGGAACAGGCACAGTGCAGCCCTGCACACCGAGAGAGAACAGGGAACAGGCACAGTGCAGCCCTGCACACCGAGAGAGAACAGGGAACAGGCACAGTGCAGCCCTGCACACCGGGGAGAACAGGGAACAGGCACAGTGCAGCCCTGCACACCGAGAGAGAACAGGGAACAGGCACAGTGCAGCCCTGCACACCGAGAGAGAACAGGGAACAGGCACAGTGCAGCCCTGCACTGCACACCGAGGAGAACAGGGAACAGGCACAGTGCAGCCCTGCACACCGAGAGAGAACAGGGGAACAGGCACAGTGCAGCCCTGCACACCGGGGAGAACAGGGAAACAGGCACAGTGCAGCCCTGCACACCGAGAGAGAACAGGGAACAGGCACAGTGCAGCCCTGCACACCGGGGAGAACAGGGAACAGGCACAGTGCAGCCCTGCACACCGGGGAGAACACAGAACAGGCACAGTGCAGCCCTGCACACCGAGAGAGAACAGGGAACAGGCACAGTGCAGCCCTGCACACCGAGAGAGGCTGCCAGGGCACGGCTGCAGTCAGCCCGGGCTGCTCGCTGAGCCCCTCCGCAGGTAAATGCCTTTGCAAAAAAA
Source organism: Luscinia megarhynchos (assembly GCA_034336665.1). NCBI lineage: Eukaryota > Metazoa > Chordata > Aves > Passeriformes > Muscicapidae > Luscinia > Luscinia megarhynchos. The sequence continues at coordinate 39,410 of CM067571.1, forward strand.
CCTCCCGAGGCAAAGGCGAGAGGGAAACATCGAGCTGCACGAAGCGAGCTCTGCCCCCGTGTCCTCTGCAGCCACATTTACGGCTCTGCGTGAGACAGAAAGGGATCTGGGACCGGGCACAGCGGGGTGTGCAGCCCTGCCGGCACCACGGGCCTGTCTCTCTGCAGAGTCATTTCTGACTCCGCTCAAGGCTCCATGTGGCAGGAGCAGTTCTCACCAGGCTCTGCTCACACACACCTATCGAGCCCGACACGCCCTCACTGAGGCCTTACCGCCCCTCTCCCTCCTGCAGAAACATTTCAGGAAAGCTGTGCCCTGTCCCGGAAGGTGCTGGATCACCGGCAATCCCGAGGGTTTTGCTGCATGCCACGCTGAGTGCCGTGCACACCTCAGCAGGCAGCGTGCTGGTACCTGTGTGCCCGTCTCTGCCCTGGTGATTGATGCTCACGACGTTCTGGTCCAGGAGAAACTTGACGAGCTCTATGTTCTTCCCATAGGTGCAAGCACTGCAGAGGTACAGGCAGTGGTGAGTCCGTAGGGGAGTACTTTGGGTAGCCAAAATTTACAGAGAATTGCACCGAGATAAAAATGCAGTAATAGATAATGGATAATAGATAATTTACAAATGTGCAAATGCATGATTAATCCACCAGAGCATATTCATTTTTACTGTTTCAGAACCATCCCAATTATTGCTGAATCACCTAATTTTGCACAGCTGTGCAGTCTGTGTTGCAAAGCTCCTCTTAAACAGCCCTTCACAAAATTCCAGCATCCAACCAAACCACGTTCTGCCCCCTGGCTTCTCCCTCAGAGCAGCAGACACGCAGGTGGAACAAACTCTGGTCTCAGCTCCCAGAAGGACGAGCACAAGCAGAGGAGCCACTGGCCAGCCCGGTGCGGGGGGGTGATGCTCCTGCCTGGCTCTGCCCCCCTCCGTGCCCTGCCCTGCCCGTGGGCTCTGTCCCTCCCCGGCTGCTGAGGGAGGTTACAAACTCCAGCCTGGAATTTTGGGAGCGTGCACGGGTAAGGGGAGCTCTGCTGACAGAGGAACACCTCACCTGTGGAAAGCTGTTTCACTGAATATATTTTCTTTAGCGAGACTTTCTGTTCCTGAGAGCTGGATGAGCTCCTTGACAACTTCCAGCTTGCCATTGTAGCAGGCACTGCGGAGCAAGGCAGCGCAGCGTGAGCAGGAGCTGAGCAGCACCCGAACGAACATGTCACACCAGGCTGTGTAGGGAACGTTACTGCCCCTAAAATCTATCCCTGGAATTCCATCCCATAATTACTGAATGCTTAGCAACCGACTCCCCATCCCCTTATCAAAAACCCTGTTATCTTTTTGGATTTCTATTGGCTCTTAAAGCCAACAAGTTATTGGTCCTTTTTTACTTAAGAATTTTAAGATAATTGGTTAGTTTAAAAGCTGTAGTTTTATTGGTAGACAATTCAATCCTCTGTAAGCCTATAAAAAGCCCTTTGTTATCTGATATATTTGGAGTTCGCTGTACCCCCCTTTGGAGAAGTAAAGCTATCTCCAGAAGCAGTGCTGCTCTGTCTCCAGCTCTCTGTACTCTGCTAGAGGTAGCTGTAAGCCCTCAGCCCAAGCCCAGAGAAATCCGGGCCCGGAGCAGTTGGGCTTGGGGCTGGAAAGCAGCAGCCCAGCAAGGGCAGCCGCGAGGCCGAGGCGCAGCGCCCGCCCAGCCCCGCAGCAGCTCCAGCCGCGCTCACAGGTGCAGCGCCGTGTCTCCGTAGATGTTCACGGCGTGGGGCTGCGCCTCGGGGCTGCCCTGCAGCAGCAGCCTCACCAGGTCCCGGTGCCCGAAGCGCGAGCAGAAGTGCAGGGGAACGTGGTCCTCGTTGTCCTGAGCGTTCACTGCGCCCAGAAAAAACACAGGGAGGATTTTAGCCTAGCACAGCGAGCCTGGCCTTGCCTCGGACGTTTAGCAGAATTTTATGAGTTGTGTCTATGCATTTTGGCACCTCCTGGAAAAATACTGGTGGATGTATTTGTTTAAAATCGGAATTTCTGTGATCTTCTGCCACCCACACTGCTCTGTGCCCTCTGCAGTGCAGGGCCCAGGTGATTTCCTGACCCTGGGGCATGGCTGCTTCCTTCCAGCTGCAAACCTACTGAGTCTTCTGAAGAAGCTGTCCCTGAAGGAATCCTGACTTATATATATATATATATATATATATATATATATATACACATATACATATACATATACATATACATATACATATACATATACATATACATATTATATATATATATAAATAATATACATATACATATACATATTTTTTTATATATACATATACATATTATATATATAATATATATATTGTGTGTGTGTATATATATATAATGTATATATTTCATATATATATAATATATATATATATATAAAATAACCCTTAGAAAAAGCAATTCTGAAGCAAAAGGAGGATGATAACAACACCAACAGAGCTGGGAACGTGCAGGCAGCACAGAAGTGGCAGCCAGCAGGAGCAGCAGAATGCTGCAGGGGCACAGTGTCCCTGACCTGGGGTGGCACCTGGGCAGTGCCAGCTGTGCTGGACTCGCCCTGCCAGGGGCTCTGCCTGCTGTGGCCAGGGCTGCCCGGGCTGGCTGGAAGAGCAGCTCCAGTCTGTGACCCCAATTACTGCTCTGCCCTGAACAGCGCCAGATCTATTCAGGCTCTTTCCCCGTTCCTTTCATGCCTGGCACTAAAGGCTTTTCCTCTGCTGCTGCATTTACAGCAAGTTTCAAAGTGTGCTACTTTAAGAGCAAAAGGCTTCCTGCTTCCAGCCTCCCTTTGCTTTTTTTCTGTGCTGAAGATTCTGAGTTTAAAGAAGAGGGCCTGAAACGGTGCCCCAGATTCTTTCCTTTTGGAATAAACTCTGCAACAGAGAGCAAACCTCCCGCTGCCTTGTCACAATGAGAGAACGTCTCTTTTCCTCTTTGTGATAATTACATCAGCTCAGAGCACACAAGTGAGGCTGAAAGAGCCTGAGCCCTCTCTGAGAACACTCACAGAGCTGCAGGAAAACCCCCCAGCTGCTCTTTTCTTGCTCCAGCTGCCCAGGATGGCACAGACACTGGCACAGAGTGTTAGGGAGCTGGGACTCTGTCTAGAAAACAGTGTTTAAGGCGGTTTTAAAATGTCTTCTCTTACCATCAGCTTTGCTTCCCTCCTCCAGCAGCAGCTTTGTGATGCTGAGAAAGCCCTTGGCAGCAGCCAGGTGGAGAGGTCTGTCCCCAACCTCCCCACTGGCATTGACGTCGGCGCCGAACTTCAGCAGGAGCCGGGCGACCTAAACGTGCCATTGGGTTAATTAAACACCTCCTGCTAATTGAACTGCGAGAAAACCAGACACAATATTGCACTGGGTAACACCATATATGTGGAGTTAAAACAGGGAGGAGGGATTCAACAGGAAACTCGTTTTTAAGTTAGGTGTCTATGAAAATGTTAAAAGTCTGGCAAGCAAGCAAGGGTTAATTCTGAAAACCATTCTGTGTGGGGGATGGAGACCAGGCTGGTCTGTCTGAGTGACCAGTCAGGGTTAGAGAGGGGCACCCCAAAGCCAGGCCCAGGGCCCAGCCTGCCCAGTCACCTGCTCGTGGCCGCAGTAGGCAGCGATGTGCAGAGGGGTGAAGAACACGGCGTCCTGCACGTTGGCAAAGGCCCCGTGCTGCAGCAGGATGTCCACAGCCTGGGAGGAGGGCACAGAAATAAAATATACATGGGTTATACACCATTCATATAGACTGTGCTGCAGCAGGATGTCCACAGCCTGGGAAACAGGGCAGGAAAATAAAATATACACTGGGTTATACACCATTCATATAGACTGTGCTGCAGCAGGATGTCCACAGCCTGGGAGGAGGGCACAGAAATAAAATATACACTGGGTTATATACCATTCACACAGACTGTGCTGCAGCAGGATGTCCACAGCCTGGGAAACAGGGACACAAAAATCAGAATATACACTGGGTTATACACCATTCACACAGACTGTGCTGCAGCAGGATATCCACAGCCTGGGAGTCAGGGCAGAAAAATTAAATATACACTGGGTTATATACCATTGATATAGACTGTGCTGCAGCAGGATGTCCACAGCCTGGGAGCCAGGGCACAGAAATCAGAATAGATTAGAATCAAACAATCCAGGGCTGGAAAAGACCCCTGAGACCCATCGAGTCCCACCTTTGATCTGTGTCCTGTGCACAGATGTGACCTTCCCAAAATGCAGAAAAAAAATTAAATAAAATCCAGCTGAACTTAACCAGTTCTTCATGCAGTTGTGACAGAGATGAAGCAGAGCTGTATTAACCAGTTAACTGGATGCAGCTGTGACAGAGGTGGAGCAGAGCTGCATTCCCCAGCTCAGGGCACAGCTGTGACAGGGTGAAGGAGCAGAGCTGTGTTCCCAGCTCAGGCACAGCTCTGACAGGGTGAAGGAGCAGGCTGGCTGCCTGCAGCCCCCAGCCCACCCCCACACGTACCTGGGGGTGCCCGGCCAGGGCAGCCACGTGCAGGGCGGTCAGAGCCCCGTATCCCACCTGCTGGATGTCAGCCCCGGCGTGCAGCAGGGCTGTCAGCAGCTCTGCCTGGTCCTGCAACGGGCAGCTGTCAGCGGGACAGGGCACAGGGACAGCCACAGAGCAGGGGACACACTCCAAACCTGGCACAGGATCACACACTCCAAACCTGGCACAGGATCACACACACCCAACATGGCACAGGATCACACACACCAAACCTGGGACAGGATCACACACCAAACCTGGGACAGGATCACACACAGCAAACATGGGACAGGATCACACTCCAAACATGGCACAGGATCACACACACCGAACTGGGACAGGATCACACACTCAAACATGGCACAGGATCACACACACACCCAACATGGGATCACACACACCAAACTGGGACAGGATCACACACACCCAACATGGGATCACACACACCAAACTGGGACAGGATCACACACACACCCAACATGGGACAGGATCACACACACCAAACATGGCACAGGATCACACACACCGAACTGGGACAGGATCACACACACCAAACATGGTACAGGATCACACACACCAAACATGGCACAGGATCACACACACCCGAACTGGGACAGGATCACACACAACAAACCTGGCACAGGATCACACACACACCAAACCTGGCACAGGATCACACACACCAAACCTGGGACAGGATCACACACAACAAACCTGGGACAGGATCACACACAGCAAACCTGGGACAGGATCACACACACCAAACCTGGCACAGGATCACACACTCCAAACATGGGACAGGGATCACACACACCCAAACATGGCACAGGATCACACACACCAAACCTGGGACAGGATCACACACACCAAACATGGGATCACACACACCAAACTGGGACAGGATCACACACACCAAACTGGGACAGGATCACACACACCAAACATGGGATCACACACACCAAACTGGGACAGGATCACACACACCAAACTGGGACAGGATCACACACACCCAACATGGGATCACACACACCAAACTGGGACAGGATCACACACACCAAACTGGGACAGGATCACACTCCAAACATGGCACAGGATCACACACACCGAACTGGGACAGGATCACACACACCAAACATGGGATCACACACACCAAACTGGGACAGGATCACACACACCAAACATGGGATCACACACACACCAAACTGGGACAGGATCACACACACCAAACTGGGACAGGATCACACACACCAAACATGGGATCACACACACCAAACTGGGACAGGATCACACACACCAAACTGGGACAGGATCACACACACCAAACATGGGATCACACACACCCGAACTGGGACAGGATCCCACACACACCAAACATGGCACAGGATCACACACCCAGCCTGGGACAGGATCCCATGGGACAGGGATCCACTCACATCATCCCTGGGACAGAGCTCACCCCCCTCATCCCCGGGAACAGCTCCAGCCTCGGCTGTGGCACCCAGAGCTCCTGGCTGGGACCAGGGCTCTGGGTGCCAGCACAGGCTGGGCAAGGCCGGCCTGGGCACCAGGCTGGGCTTTGCTAGACTGAAGCCTGGTGTCAGAAAAGGCTCTGTCCTGGTTTTGTGTGGCACAGGACAGCCCCTGTACCTCGAGTCCCTGTGTCTTGCACTGGGGGTCTCCATCACTAATCCCACGGGTGACCCTGCAGAAGCTGATTCCTGTGCTTGGGCCCCTTATGGGGCATTTTCCTACGCTCCACAAGAGTGAAATTGATGTTTTCACCAGGAATAATGGCTACAGAGCTCATCTAGACAGTTCAGACAAATCACTGGCTCAGTTCTGATTTCCTGGCATCAATTCCAGCTACATAATTTACCTTGTAGGCTGCCAGGTGCAGAGCTGTGAATCCATTTCTCGTCAGCCTGGACGGGCGCAGCCCTTTCAGCATCAGGGTTCTGATGTGTGATTTGTTGCCTTTAGAGAGCAGAGTGGGAAAAAGTCAGTTGCAGGAAAGAAGATGCAGATGAGGTAAGAAGTACTAAAGCAAATAAATATTAAAATAGCTATAATCCTAAAAATTTAAATTTAAAAAAATCTCAGCTGCCCCCCCAAAAAAGAACAAAAAACAAAAAAACCCCTCTCTTGTAAAACATAAAAAAGCTTTTGTTTAAACTGCTATAATCCTTAAAATATATCCCATAAATTAATATAGTTAATATATAAGTTAATATAGTTAGTAAGTCAATATAAGTTAATATAGTCCTCAATAATAGTTGTAAAAAAACTAGGTTTAAAAAAAAAATTTACATAATAATCAAATTTCCATTCTCCCAAATAACTAGTCACTATAACACCAAGGCCACAAAAAACTGTTTCTTGTATGAAAATCTCCATAAACTAAAAAGAAAAGTCTCATCTTCCAAGTAAATTAATAAAAGATTATTTCAGAAACAGCAAGCTGACTAAATTGTTTCTATACTTGGTTGGTGTGGAAAAAGAAGAAGTTGGAGAGAAAAAAAATTCTTAAAATTTTATTTTGATTCTTGTTATTTTTTCTTTATAATTTGTAATAATAAAAGAAATAAAAGAAATAAATAAAAAAAATAAAAAAAAATAAAAATTATAAAAAATCTCCATAAACTTAGCACACAGAGCTCAGGTGAGAGTGTTTAGCACACAGAGCTCAGGTGAGTGTGTCAAACACACAGAGCTCAGGTGAGTGTTTTGTCCAACCCCGGCGCTGCGCACGCACCCCCGGCGAGGCAGCACAGGTGCAGCAGCGACAGCCCCGCCCGCGAGCGGAAGGCCAGGTTCACTCTGCAGAACGCCTCCTCCGAGCTGCAAGGGAAGCACAGCGTCAGCGCGGCTCCGAGAGCTGCTGCGGGTTCCACGGGGCGCTCCGGAGACACAATTCACCCCGCGGGACCCTCCGGAGACACAATTCACTGAACGGAATCATCCTGAGACACATTTCACCCAATGGATCCTCCTGAGACACAGTGCTGGGGTTATTCCCAAATGCAATCCCCCTGAGACACATTTCCCCAAATGGAGTCATTCTGAGACTCATTTCACCCAATGGATCCCTCTGAGACACAGTGCTGGGGTTATTCCCACATGGAATCCTCCTGAGACACAATTCACCCCATGGAATCATCCTGAGACACATTTCACCCCGTGGGACCCCGTGGGACCCTCCTGAGACACAGTGCTGGGATTATTCCCAAATAGAATCATCCTGAGACACATTTCACTAAATGCAATCCCCTGAGACACATTTCCCCAAATGGAATCCCCCTGAGACACAAGGTTGGGGTTATTCCCAAATGCAATCCTCCTGAGACACGTTTCACCCCATGGGATCCCCCTGAGACCCAAGGCTGGGTTTGTACCCAGCCCACAATCTAGAAATGCTCTGCTGCTGTCAGGCTGAGTGCTCCAGGTTTGCTTCCTGAGAAATCCTGCCATGCAGTCACAATATATGCACCTAAATACATACAGCCATGCAATATATGCATTTAATATAGATCCAAATTAGGGGAAATAAGAGGAAAGGCTCTTAAAAAATACAAACAACCATAAAAAATACAAAATACAAGCCGTGAGCAGGTGCTGTCCCCGGAAAGCAGGGCAGTCCCAGCTCTGCACGCACTGCTGCCATGCACACTGGGTGTGCTCGCCACACTCCTGGCGGCAGGGACAGCCAAGCTGGGAGTGCACACACGCCCAGACTCTGTCCTGGAGCCAGCTGCGGTCCGGGCTGTGCTGGTGCTTGCTGGGAACCAGCAGCCACCAACTTCGGTCTGTGCTGTGTGCTGCCCAGCGCCGTGATGGAGGGTTCCCAAAAACGGGCAGGAGGGACACTGCACGCCGGAGGACATCAGAGAGCAGAGCCCCTTACCTGAACACCTGCTTCAGCTCTGCCAGCTCCTCCTCCTGGAGCTGCAGGTCGTCCTCCAGCCTCTCCACCACCGTGGCGTAGGACTCGGCAACCTTCTTCTTCCATTCATCTACAACACACACTCCCAGCTGATGGAACACTCCAAAGCACAGAAATCAGCACGCCCCAGCTACCAAAACACTGGATTTTTGAATTGTACAAAAGTTTAAAATATTAAAATTAATTTTTAATTTAAAATTAATTTAAATAAATAAATAAATAAATAAATAAATAAATAAATAAATAATTTAAAAATTAATATTAAAATATTAAAGTTTAAAATATTACAGCTCCTAAATTATTCCTGCTGCAGCCAATACAGAAACATATTCTAGGATTTCAGAGACAGTGCATATGCATGAATCCACACCTGAAATATTGTAATATTAAATAATATTCAAGAGAAAACTTAAGGCTCAGGTTACATTTGTTAGTTATTTTTTCCTCAACAGACACACAGCAGAAAAAGGTTGGAGATTTAAAGGTTTTTTTTGTGAAGTGTGAGTTAAATCAAGATAGCACACAAGTTATTATGATCTTATACAATTGCCCAAATAAATTTAGCTTAGTAGCTCTTTTGGCATGTCTTCTTCCTCAGCCTGGGTTAAGTCAAGAACAATACCTGAGCCTTGACCTCAAGAGCAAAGCAGGCAGGAGTTATCTCCTGCATTTCTCCTTGCCCATGGATGGATGGCACCACTCCTGTAAAAAAGTGACATTAGTTACCCGTGCAAGTCTGGCTGGGTCTAGATTTATAATTTCCCATTTGTCCAATGTATCTTCTTTGTTTCAGCAGAGTTCTTGCAGAAATACGATTCCCTGTTCAGGGGCAGGGACAGTCCTGCTGAAAAATACTTGTGATAGTGTCTGGCTAAAAATAAGCACTGTGCCCAGAGGAATGTCATGCAACAATAGCCTGGGCTAAAGTCACAGGACACCCACTCAGCTGCCTGAAAACCCTGCTCATTCCCAAACCTGCCCATTCCCAAACCTGCTCATTCCCAAACCTGCTCATTCCCAAACCTGCCCATTCCCAAACCTGCCCATTCCCAAAATTGCCCATTCCCAAACCTGCTCATTCCAAACCTGCTCATTCCCAAAATTGCCCATTCCCAAAATTGCCCATTCCCAAAATTGCCCATTCCCAAACCTGCCCATTCCCAAAATTGCCCATTCCCAAACCTGCCCGTTCCCAAACCTGCTCATTCCCAAACCTGCCCATTCCCAAACCTGCCCATTCCCAAAATTGCCCATTCCCAAAATTGCCCATTCCCAAACCTGCTCATTCCCAAAATTGCCCATTCCCAAACCTGCTCATTCCCAAACCTGCCCCTTTCCCAAACCTGCCCATTCCCAAAATTGCCCATTCCCAAAATTGCCCATTCCCAAACCTGCTGATTCCCAAACCTGCTGATTCCCAAAATTGCCCATTCCCAAAATTGCCCATTCCCAAACCTGCCCATTCCCAAAATTGCCCATTCCCAAAATTGCCCATTCCCAAACCTGCTGATTCCCAAACCTGCTGATTCCCAAAATTGCCCATTCCCAAACCTGCTCAATCCCAAACCTGCTCATTCCAAACGTGCTCGTTCCCAAAACTGCTGATTCCCAAACTTGCCCAATCCCAAACCTGCTCGTTCCCAAACCTGCTCGTTCCCAAACCTGCTCAATCCCAACCTGCACATTCCAAACCTGCTCGTTCCCAAACCTGCTCGTTCCCAAACAAAGCCCTGCCTCACCCCTTGCACCCTCCAGCCAGGGGGGAAGAGATTTGGGAAGTGCAATAATTGGCAGCTTGCTACGGATTCTGCAGAGAAAAGGGAATTTAGGCAGCTGAGTCCCAGGTGTTCTGTGAGGGACCCCAAGGAATGCAGGGGTCCCCAGGGATCACAGGGGTCCCCAGGGAGTGCAGGGGTGCCCAGGGAGTGCAGGGGTCCCCATGGAGTGCAGGGGTCCCCAAGGATTACAGGGGTCCCCAGGGAACGCAGGGGTCCCCAAGGAGTGCAGGGGTCCCCAAGGAGTGCAGGGGTGCCCAGGGAGTGCAGGGGTCCCCATGGAGTGCAGGGGTCCCCAAGGAGTGCAGGGGTCCCCAAGGATTACAGGGGTCCCCAGGGAACGCAGGGGGTCCCCAGGGAGTGCAGGGGTCCCCAAGGATTACAGGGGTCCCCAAGGATTACAGGGGTCCCCAGGGAGTGCAGGGGTCCCCAAGGATTACAGGGGTCCCCAGGGAGTGCAGGGGTCCCCAAGGATTACAGGGGGTCCCCAAGGAGTGCAGGGGTCCCCAAGGATTACAGGGATCCCCAAGGATTACAGGGGGTCCCCAAGGAGTGCAGGGGTCCCCAAGGATTACAGGGATCCCCAAGGATTACAGGGGTCCCCAAAGAGTGCAGGGGTCCCCAAAGAGAGCAGGGGTCCCCAGGGAGTGCAGGGGGGTCCCCAGGGAGTGCAGGGGGTCCCCAAGGATTACAGGGGGTCCCCAGGGATTACAGGGATCCCCAAGGATTACAGGGATCCCCAAGGATTACAGGGGTCCCCAAAGAGTGCAGGGGTCCCCAGGGATTACAGGGATCCCCAAGGATTACAGGGGTCCCCAGGGATTACAGGGATCCCCAAGGATTACAGGGGTCCCCAAGGATTACAGGGATCCCCAAGGATTACAGGGGGTCCCCAGGGATTACAGGGATCCCCAGGGATTACAGGGGTCCCCAGAGGGTCACCCCTCAGAGGCCAGGGGGATCGCAGCTCACCCCCCTGACAGGAGCTGGTGTGGCTCAGGAAGGGCAGCACAGAGCTCAGAGTGAAATGCAAACGCACACACGAACGTTTCTGTCCGTGCACTGAAGTGTGCCCGAGCTCGGCTGCTCTGTGCGAGCTCCCACCCGGGGAGCTGGGGCAGCACAACTCACCTCCCCAGCCGGCTGCTCGCTGCTTCCCCTGAGCAGCCCCGGCAGCTGCTGCCCTGCAACCTGTCCCTGCAGCCTGTCCCTGCCCTGCAGCCTGTCCCTGCAGCCTGCCCCGTGCCCTGCAGCCTGTCCCTGCCCTGCAGCCTGTCCCTGCCCTGCAGCCTGTCCGTGCCCTGCAGCCTGTCCCTGCCCTGCAGCCTGTCCCTGCAGCCTGCCCCTGCCCTGCAGCCTGTCCCTGCCCTGCAGCCTGTCCCTGCCCTGCAGCCTGTCCCTGCCCTGCAGCCTGTCCTGCCCTGCAGCCTGTCCCTGTGCCTGTCCCTGCCCTGCAGCCTGTCCCTGCCCTGCAGCCTGTCCCTGTTGCCCTGCAGCCTGTCCCTGTCCCTGCAGCCTGTCCCTGCCCTGCAGCCTGTCCCGTGCCCTGCAGCCTGTCCCTGCCCTGCAGCCTGTCAGCCTGCCCTGCGCCTGCCCTGTCCCTGCAGCCTGTCCCGTGCCCTGCAGCCTGTCCCTGCAGCCTGCCCGTGCCCTGCAGCCTGTCCCTGCCCTGCAGCCTGTCCCTGCAGCCTGTCCCTGCCCTGCAGCCTGTCCCTGTCCCTGCAGCCTGTCCCTGCGCCCTGCAGCCTGTCCCTGCCCTGCAGCCTGTCCGTGCCCTGCAGCCTGTCCCTGCCCTGCAGCCTGTCCCTGTCCCTGCAGCCTGTCCGCGTGCCCTGCAGCCTGTCCCTGCCCTGCCCTGTCCCTGCTGCCCTGCAGCTCCCTGCCCTGCAGCCTGTCCCTGCCCTGCAGCCTGTCCCTGCTCCTGCAGCCTGTCCCTGCCCTGCAGCCTGTCCCTTGCCCTGCAGCCTGTCCCTGCCCTGTCCCTGTCAGCCTGTCCCCTGCAGCTCTGTCCCTGCCCTGCGTGCCTGTCCCTGCAGCCTGTCCCTGCCCTGTAGCCTGTCCGTGCCCTGCAGCCTGTCCCTGCCCTGTGCCTGTCCGTACCCTGCAGCCTGTCCGTGCTCCTGTAGCCTGTCCCTGCCCTGCAGCCTGTCCCCTGCAGCCTGTCCCTGTGCTCCCTGCAGCCTGTCCCTGCCCCTGTCCTGCCCTGCAGCCTGTCCCTGCTGCCCTGTCTCTGCAGCCTGTCCCGTGCCCCTGCAGCCTGTCCCTGCAGCCTGTCCCTGCCCTGCAGCCTGTCCCTGCTCAGCCTGCCCCTGCAGCCTGTCCGTGCCCTGCAGCCTGTCCCTGCCCCGCAGCCTGTCCCTGTCCCTGCAGCCTGTCCGTGCCCTGCAGCCTGTCCCGTGCCCTGCAGCCTGTCCCTGCCCTGCAGCCTGTCCCTGCCCTGCAGCCTGTCCCTGCCCCTGCAGCCTGTCCACGTCAGCCTGCCCTGCAGCCTGTCCTGCCCTGCAGCCTGTCCGTGCCCTGCAGCCTGTCCCTGCCCTGCAGCCTGTCCCCTGCCCTGCAGCCTGTCCCTGCCCTGCAGCCTGTCCCTGCCCCTGCGCCTGCCCTGCAGCCTGTCCCTGCAGCCTGTCCCGTGCCCTGCAGCCTGTCCCTGCTCCCTGCAGCCTGTCCCCTGCCTGCTGCCTGCCCTGTGCCCTGCAGCCTGTCCCTGCCCTGCAGCCTGTCCCTGCCCTGCAGCCTGTCCCTGCAGCCTGTCCCTGCCCTGCAGCCTGTCCTGCAGCCTGCTCCCGTGCCCTGCAGCCTGTCCCTGCCCTGCAGCCTGTCCCTGCCCTGCAGCCTGTCCCTGTCCCTGCAGCCTGCTCCCTGCCCTGCAGCCTGTCCCCTGCCCTGCAGCCTGTCCGTGCCCTGCAGCCTGTCCCTGTCCCTGCAGCCTGTCCCTGCCCTGCACACACTCACACAACCCAGGGATCTGCTGCACCAGCCTGAACTGCTGTGGCACGGGATCCCGAGTCTGACTGATTCTCGGAAAGGCACCAGCCTGGCGACTGATTCCCACACCCAGCCCCAAAAAACGGGGAGGGCTGGGCTTTAACTGTCCTCCCCAGCAGGGCTTACAGGAGCAGGGCTTTCGAGATGATCCCCATTCACACGGATCAGAACATGCCCACGTGTATCATTTAGTGAGGAAGCCGTAAGTCGTTCCCAGGTACTTCATGCAGGTATGTCCCAGCTGAGTGCCAGAAGACAGGAGGTGTTTCCAGAGGGAGGCAGGGGAGCTCTGTGCCCTGGAAGGGAGCAGGTGTGTGCAGGTGTGCAGGTGTGCAGGTGTGCAGTGTGTGCAGGAGTGCAGGTGTGCAGTGGTGCAGCAGGTGTGCAGGTGTGCAGAGTGCAGAGTGCAGCTGTGCAGCACTGTGCAGGGTGTGCAGGAGGTGTGCAGGGTGTGCAGGGTGACAGCAGCACTGCCGTGCGTGCAGGTGTGCAGGGTGTGTGCAGGGTGTGCAGGGTGTGCAGAGTGCATAGCAGCACTGCAGTGAGTGCAGGTGCGCAGTGTGCAGTGATGTGTGCAGTGTGCAGGTCGTGCAGGTGTGCAGTGTGTGCAGGTGTGCAGGGTGTGCAGGTGCAGAGTGTGCAGGTGTGCAGAGTGTGCAGGTGTGCAGGGTGTGCAGTGTGCGGTGTGTGCAGTGTGTGCAGGTGTGCAGTGTGTGCAGGTGTGCAGGTGTGCAGGTGTGCAGGTGTGCAGTGCAGGTGCAGGTGTGCAGGTGTGCAGGTGTGCAGGGTGTGCAGGTGTGCAGGTGCAGTGTGCAGGTGTAGGTGTGCAGTGTGCACTGCAGTGTGTGTGCAGGTGTGCAGCACTGCAGTGTGCAGGTGTGCAGGTGTGCAGGTGTGCAGGTGTGCAGGTGCAGGTGTGCATCGTGCAGGTGTGCAGGGTGTGCAGGTGCAGGGTGCAGGTGTGCAGTGCGTGCAGGTGTGCAGGTGTGCAGTGTGTGCAGTGCGTGCAGGTGTGCAGGTGCAGTGCAGGTGCGCAGGTGCAGGTGCAGGTGTGCAGCAGTGCAGTGTGCAGGTGCGTGCACGCAGGTGCGGTGCAGGTGCAGCCGCAGGGCAGTGCGCAGGTGTGCAGGTGCAACAGGTGTGCAGTGTGCAGGTGTGCAGGTGCAGTGCAGAGGTGTGCAGGTGCGCAGGTGTGCAGTGTGCGTGTGCAGGTGTGCAGGTGTGCAGGTGTGCAGGTGCAGTGTGCAGTGCGGTGCAGGTGTGCAGTGCACTGCAGAGTGTGCAGGTGTGCAGGTGTGCAGTGTGCGTGCAGGTGTGCATGCGCGCAGGCACTGTGCGGGTCAGCTGCGCCCTGCGAGGGAGAGCCTTTGCAAGGGGGCGAGTGAGAGAGCAGAGAACGAAGCTCTGGCAGGAGAGAAGAGCCCTGGGGATGAGAGGCTGGAAGCTGAGCTGGAGCAAACCCAGCCTGACGAGGCACGGACACTGCTCTGCAGCCCCAGCTGGTCCTTGCTGCTCGCTTCTCTCACCAGCTCCCCAAATCCTCCTGGCACACATCCCCCTCAGCTGCCCGTTTTTACCTCAGCTGCCTCCCCTTGAGCTGTGTTAGGTGGCCAGTCTCTCAGACTGCAGTTTCCTGCAGAGGTGACAGAAATAACTCCTCTCAGGTTTCAGCACAGCACAGACTGGGCTGAACCCCTGACACAGCACCGGCCCAAGGCATTCAGGGGAATCACTGCAGTCATGTTCATCGTGAGCCCTGGCATTGTACTGCACAGCAAAACTAACTCAATAAAGCTGACATGACAAAAAGTCATTAAAACTCATCTTGAGTTAGTCTGAGGTTGCACCAGCCCGAATTGCATTTCAGGACAGATGGAGCAATGATCCAGAGGACACAAAACATTGCACCCATCTGGGGAGCTCTGAGGCATCAGCCACAACCAAAGTCCAGTCTCAGCAGAGGACTCCCAGCTGCAGATGCTCTGTGTGCCTGGCACTCTCATTTCTGCGTCCTTCCTCACCCAGACTGCAGGAAAAGCACAGCCCACGATGTAGGGGTGCTCCTGGTTTGAGAACCTGGTGCTGGAAACCAGCAGCCCCCAAAGCACTGGCCTTGCTGAGAAGTTTTACTGGTGGCTTGCACAGTTTCCCAGTTTCCTTGGGACACGCTTATCCCAGCTGGCTGCACGAGAAAATTGTTGTCATCTACATGAACAGCAGACTGTGGAATACAAGGATTACCCGGAGCTGTAAATGCAATGCAGATAAAATACGTACACAGACTGAATACATCAGCCCTGGATTATTATTATTATTGTCAGGAAGGCTCTGCTCTGCAGGCCTTTTGATTTTAATAAGATGTACTCACACTGCAACGTGACCCTTGCTGTAAGGACTGCAATTTGTTACACTAAGAACGCACACACTTCATAAACAGCTGCAGCACAGGGACCTGCAGGACCAAAGAAGCATTTGCACTGAAAAAATCCCTCCCAGACCACCAGGTCCAGCCATTCCCCTGGCACTGCCAAGGCCACCACTAAGCTGCCTCCAAGTGTCACATCCACGTGGCCTTCAAATCCCTCCACATGGGAAAACCATTAATATAGCTCTCTACAGATAAAAGGTATATTGTAATGTTCCTCATAACCTTTTACATTGAACTTGCTTGCAGCTCAAAAATGAAGCATGGTGCACCACCAGATATTCCCACACCTGTGGAGTAAATCCATTCACCCTGCTGATGTTATCCAGGGTAGTATTGACTGACATCTGCCTCTCAGCTTGAGACAAATGTTCAGAGTGAGAGGAAAGCACTGGGTGACACAGACTGACAGCAGTGCAGTTGTCCTTACCTGGTAAATCCATGCTTATTCCACTACAACAGATTTTTTTCATTGAAGCCTTTGCCTCAAGGTCTGACTGGGGGCTGACTGCACTAGCCCACGGCTACCCCCAGGATGGCACTCCTTTTTTTTCTCTTGGGATTCTCACAGCAGCTGCTGCTGGCCCAGCCTACCCCAGCCTCTCCCACACTTGTCTGTTTTCCCAATACAAACCCACTTCCTACTTTTATCCAGTTTGCTTTCACTAATGACATCAATACCTGGTACTCAGGGAATTCAGAACACTTGCAATGGCAACAGGATGCATTTCCCTGCTAGCAAACACTCAGAACTCGCCTGGCAGCACAGCAACCCTCAGCAAAGTCTGTGCCAAGCCAAGTCTGGCCCCCAGCTCAAGATGCAAAGTCTGTGTCAAACATGTTTCTCCTAATCTTTTGTGTAACTATAGGTGAATAAATCATGCAAACAGGATGATATACAAATGACAACTCCTGCTCTATGATACTTCCACTTTGTGACTTTATCTTGGGCTTGAGCGTTCCCAAACCTATGGCTCCCATTGTTTAACCACATTAACAACATTTCATTGACTTTTAGACCTCTATCTGCTCAGAAATTTGTATTCCCTTGAAGGAATTCCCAGGCTCCATGTTTAACTTCTCTGCATTTCCAGGTTTATTAAGGCAGCAGAAGGCTGGTGCAGGTTAAAGCAGGGGGTGTCATTCTGCTGCCTCCTAGGTGCCACCCTGGGATTTCAGTCAGCAGGGAGATAAACACTCTCATCATGGGACACCAAATAAAACATGAAACCCCACAGAGACACTCAGGAGAAAAAGAGGCACCATGTCCACAGCCAAATCACACTCCTAAAACCAGGTTTGTGTCTGGAGCTGCATCCTGGGCATCTAAAGATGGACTTAAATAGGAACTCCATCTGCAGAAGGGGGAGAAGGGGCAGAGCTTCTCTCACACTGTGGTGCCTCTCACAACAAACCTCCCTGCTTTTTGCTCTGCTCCACCAAGGACAGCAAGGACTGCAACAGCTCAGTGTGGAGAAATACAAAATGCTGCTTTTTGCATGGCACACATCCCTCAGTGCATGGGTAACAAGGAGCTGGCAGCTTCTCCACCAACTGCACTGCCAGCCTCCAGCAATGCCCAGTAAAAAACAAATGTCTTGTGGCAGGTGTTGACCCCAGTGCTGGGAGTCACAAGGGGAAGAAGAATCTCTCTTGCCAATCTTTTTTCCTCTGATGAAAAACAGGAAGGGATAAAAAAGTTACAAAACAAAAGAGAAAAATTTATTAATGCCTAAGACAAGGTGCCTTGAATTAAAAGCACTTTTAATCATTTTACATCTACCTAACTGAAACTGCACTGTAAAATGGCAGCATGAAAAGACAGAAACCTAAGTTGTATTACTCCATGTTGCTGGAACTAATATTCTACCCTTTAAAAGCTTTTAAAGCAGTTTTCAGCCAAATAGACAACTTTTTCTGTATCATATCCTGACAAAGACTGTAAGACGTAACATGTAACCCACAAAAAGTCACCTATTAGTGTTTTCAGATCTGAAATATTGCCCTACATTAATCAGAAGAACAGTTTATCTGCATTTGCTGCTTTATTAATGTTATGCAATTTCTTCATTTCTACTTCAATGAGATCAGAGAAGAGATCTGTGTACTTCTCCCTTAGGATTCTTACAAGCTGGGAAGTAATCAATCATCCACAAATGAAAACAAGAGATTTATTCAAGTACTGTTCGTTCTATAATCAGACTTCTCTTTTTGTCTTTGTAGGCAGATTTCATCATAAATTTGTTTCCTAAACTTCAGCATGTCCTCCACATCTTTGTAGGTGAGCATTTCTTCAACAGACAAAAGCTGAAAGCCACTCAGTTTGAAAGGAGACTTGTGCTGCACAGAATTCAGCATGCTCAGGGACATCCTGGCTGACTCACTCCGAGTAGAACAGACAGGGAAAATCCTGGCAGTCCACAGCCCCAGACGTGTGCCCTCACTGGAGAAGAGCTGCTCTGAAGCCTCTATGCTCCAGAGGCCAAGGCACTCTGCTAAGCTGGCTCCAAAGAACTGCAGGGAGTGTATGTCTGACAGTGACTCCACAGTCTTCTTCAAGTCGTCGCGCACGCCGAACACCATGGTGACAAACTGCAGCTGGCCAGCGATTTTCACACTCACTGAGCTCAGGAGGCAGCCGGAGGGGATGTGTGCCCGGGGCTGTACGCAGGCCCCGCTGACAATGCAGCCCTGGCCCACGCAGACGCCCGGCCCCAGGCTGCAGTGCTCGATGGCGGAGCCGGGCCCCAGCGCGCAGCCGGGCCCCAGCACGCTCTGCACGACGCTCAGCCGGCCCGCGCGCCCGCCCGCGCCGGGGAAGATGCTGCAGGCCACGGGCTGCAGCCCCAGCTCAAAGCTCAGCTTGCTCCCAGCCGTCAGATGGAGCAGGTACTCCTGGGCCGTGCCAATGTGGTAGAACCGGGAGTTGGTGAGGACGATGACGTTGAGGGGGGTGCCCCGCAGGAGGGAGTACAGCTGCTGCCGCACCGCCGAGCCCTCCCCGCAGTCACTGCTGCTCCTGATGTAATCCGGAGTGGCTCCGGGCCCCAGGGCCTGCAGGAAGTCCCCATAGGCGTCTATCTCGCAGCACAGCGTGCCCAGCTGCTTGTAGAAGAGCAGCAGCCGCCTGGCGGTGCCGTGGTGCATGTAGAACACGCTGTCGGTGTACACGCGGGGCGGGCCAGCGCCCCTGCAGCACACTGCCCCGCTCTGCCGCATGGCCTGCAGGTCGGGCTTGTGCAGGAAGCGGCGGCAGGAGCCGAGCTGCAGCCCGCCCTGCCCCGAGGGGCCGCCGGGCTCCAGCACGAAGACGCCGTGCGCGGTGCCCAGCGCCGGCGCGGACGGGTGCGCCAGCGCCGTGAAGCCGGGCCCGCCGAAGGCGACGCTCGCGGTGGCCGCGGCGCTGTACAGCTCGATGTCATCCGAGCAGCTGACCAGCACCCCCGGCGCCATGTGCCGCGGGAAGTCCAGGTACATGGCCAGCTTCAGCTCCAGCATCTGCATCACGGGGCAGCCCAGCGGCAGCGCCGTGAAGATCTTGCCCAGGGCACTGGCACTTGGCAAACGCTGGCTGCAACCACCTGGGAAAGCACCTTAGTTACACAGAGACACGGTACAGAAGTGAGCACACACCCAAACCAGGCAGCTACTGCACAGCTACACAGAAGCATTAAACACCTCTTGGCCTGGGCGTACACCGAGCCCCAGAGCAGACCCGACCTCGTGTCCAAACCCAGCCTGCCTTGCACAGCTCCTGTTAAAGCTGTGATGGATAGTGCCACCTTCCTGCTTCAGAGCTGTCACCGAAGTGACAAAGCAAACACCACCTGCCTTCTGCTTGCAGGAGAACCCCCACATTCCTGGTGGGAATTTTAAGGCAGAGATGAGTCAAGAAGGCAGTGGTTTGGTCACAACACCTGTAATCACTTGGTTTCTTTCTCCTCTGCAGAACTGATGTTTTTCCACATCTGGAAGAGGCCTGGCTCAGTGGATAAAAATGGGGAGTACTCAGCCTGCCCAGAGGTATGAGGAGCCCAGGGTGCCCTGAGGGAGGGTTGTGCTCCTTACATGGATATTTCACGGCAGAAACTTAAATCCCACCTGTGAATCACACCTTTCTCACTGGCTGAGCACCCTTAGTGCTGAGAAGAAATGCTGAAGTGACAGTAACATCTTGCAAGCACCAATCTAACTGCAAATGATCAGACACATGGGTTACTTTCCTCAAGGAACTGTGTTTTGGAACTCCAGCTCCTCTGCCATTTTATTATTTTGAGGAAGAAAAAAAGGAAAAGGTATCATTTTAGAGCAAACCATATAAAACTGGATTTACCAGAATGGATTAGCAGCACAGTTAAGGAAGTCCACTGATCACCATACTGCTCTTCCAAGAACCGAAGAGCATGAAGAGTTGATCCACCGTTTCCTAAAGAGAAAAGAGTTTTAGTGTCTGTGAGAAGAGCTGCAGTGATGCCTGCTCTGACAGGTGAGGTGTGCTGTGCCCAGCCGGAGATGGCCCGGTCCTTCTCGTCTCATGGCTGCTAAGATCACGCACAGAGGCTGATCCCCGTCCCTCTGGAAGCCTGCGAGCAGACAGCTCCAGGAAAACTCGGTGTGAAACCCTCCCGGGCGCCTCCTCACAGCCCCACCAGCTGAAGCGTTTGATCAACTAAACAGGCCTTACCTCAGCCACAAAAACCAGCTTCTGGAAGAAACAAGCCACATAAAAGCCTGCTAATGGGTGTATGCAGTGCTCAGAAGCACTTCTGAATGTACAATACGGAAATAAGGAAGATTTGGGATCTGAGGAAATGGTTTGGGATATTTTATGTGCTCCTACAACTTAAAACTGCCAGATTCCTGAGAATTAGCCTCTGAATATTACTCAGTACTGCAGATAATACTGAGATTACTTTGTACATCACGGGAAACGGGAATTAAGAATTACAGGGTGTTATTACGAGCAATGAGACCAGTTTAACATCACCATTGGGCAGCGTACTAAAACATGAACTGTCTAAAGAGCCAGGTGAAGGTAAGTGTGAATAGTGCTATCCCACACCCCAGGGCACGCTGCGAGCCGAGCCCCGTCCGGGCTGCACGCACCGACCCTGGGCCCGGCCCACGCACCGATCCCGACCCGATCCCGGCCCCGATCCTGATCCTGGCCCCACGCACCGATCCCGGTCCCGGCCGCACCGATCCCGGTCCCGGCCCCACGCGATCCCGATCCCGGTCCCGGCCCCCGCCCCACGCACCGATCCCGGTCCCGGCCCCACGCACCGATCCCGGTCCCGGCCCCACGCACCGATCCCGATCCCGATCCCGGCCCCACGCACCGATCCCGGCCCCGATCCCGATCCCGGCCCACGCACCGATCCCGATCCCTGATCCTGGCCCACGCACCGATCCCGATCCCGGCCCACGCACCGATCCTGATCCCGGCCCACGCACCGATCCCGATCCCGATCCCGGTCCCAGTCCCGGCCCCGATCCCGATCCCGATCCCGGCCCCACGCACCGATCCCGATCCCGATCCCGGCCCACGCACCGATCCCGATCCCGATCCCGGCCCCGATCCCGATCCCGATCCTGGCCCCACGCACCGATCCCGATCCTGATCCCGGCCCACGCACCGATCCCGGTCCCGGCCCCACGCACCGATCCCTGCCCCACGCTCCGATCCCGATCCCGGCCCCGGCCCCACGCACCGATCTTGGGGCCCGGCGGGTCGGCGCACACCAGGTACCGCACCCCGCGGGGCAGCTGCCCCCGCCGCAGCTTCTCCTCCAGCTGCTCCCGGAACGCGCCCGCCTGCGCCGCGTCCGCCGCCGTCAGCACCACCGCGTCCCACAGCTCGCCGGGCCGGGCGGCCGCGCCTGCGGGAACGGCACCGATCAGTCTGAGGGGAACGGCCCTGCTCGGCCTGCGGGAACGGCTCCGATCAGTCTGAGGGGAACGGCACCGATCAGCCCCGATCTGAGGGAACGGCACCGATCAGATCCGGTCTGAGGGGAACGGCTCCGATCAGCCCCGGCCTCAGCCTGAGGGGAACGGCTCCGATCAGCCTGAGGGAACGGCCCCGCTCATCCCCGGTCTGCGGGAACGGCCCCGCTGAGCCTGAGCCTGCGGGAACGGCCCACTCAGCCCCGCTCGGCCCGAGGGGAACGGCCCCGCTCGGCCCCGCCGGACACGGCCCGGCCCGAGCCCCGCAGGCCGCCCCAGCCCGGCCCGGCCCGGCCCGGCCCGCCGCACCTCGCAGCGCCGCGAACCGCTCCAGCCGCCGGGCCGTGTGCTCCCGCCGCTCCGCGCTGCGCTGCCCCATGGCCGCCGACAGCCGGCCCGGCCCGGAGCGCAGAGCGGCCCGGAAACAGCGGCGGGGCCGGGCCGGGGCGGAGCGCTCGGGACCGCCCGGCCGGGCGGGGCTGGGGCGGCGCTGGGGCGGCGCTGCGCTGGAGGCTTGGGAGCGGCTCTGGGGCGGCTCTGTGGGGCTTGGAGCGGCTCTGGAGCGGCTCTGCGGGGCTCGGAGCGGGGCTTGGAGCGGCTCTGGAGCGGCTCTGCGGGGCTCGGAGCGGGGCTGGAGCGGGGCTGGGAGCGGCTCTGCGGGGCTCGGAGTGGGCTTGGAGCGGCTCTGAGCGGCTCTGGGGCGGCTCTGGGAGCGGCTCTGCGGGGCTCGGAGCGGGGCGCTGGGAGGCTCAGGGGCTGGGGGCTCGGGAGCGGCTCTGGGAGGGCGGCTCTGGGGCGGCTCTGGAGCGGCTCTGCGGGGCTGGGAGCGGCTCTGGAGCGGCTCTGCGGGGCTCGGGAGCGGGGCTGGAGCGGCTCTGGGGCGGCTCTGGGAGGGCGGCTCTGCGGGGCTCGGGAGGCTCTGCGGGGCTGGAGCGGCTCTGGAGCGGCTCTGCGGGGCGACTCTGGGGCGGCTCTGGAGCGGCTCTGCGGGGGCTCGGAGGCTGGGGCTGGAGCGGCTCTGCGGGGCTTGGAGCGGCTCTGGAGCGGCTCTGGGGCGGCTCTGGAGCGGCTCTGCGGGGCTCTCGGAGCGGGGCTGGGGCGGCTCTGGAGCGGCTCTGCGGGGCTCGGAGCGGGGCTGGAGCGGCTCTGCGGGGCTTGGAGCGGCTCTGGAGCGGCTCTGGGGCGGCTCTGGAGCGGCTCTGCGGGGCTCGGAGCGGGGCTGGGGCGGCTCTGGAGCGGCTCTGCGGAGCTCGGGGGCAGCTCCGGGCACTCACCGGGGTGGGGACGGTGCCCGGTTTGTAAATGCGGCGAGGAGCGGAGCCCGAGCGGCCGCCGCACTCCCGTTCCCAGCCCGCCCCGCCGGGGCTGTCCGGCCGCAGCGGAGCCGAGCCCGGCGCGGGGCGCTGCGGGCTGCTCGCCCGTCTTCTCTGCAAGAGAAAATTGCCGGACTTTATCCACAACAGCGCTCCTGTCAGCTCTGCACATTGTGCATATGTTCGCCAGTAGGGCCAGAAAATTATGCAATCCAAAGTAGTTGATTTTAGCAATTTTTTTTGTAACTTTTTGTAGCTCCCTTTTTCGTAGTATTTTTGCATTTTTGTATTTTTCGTAATTTTTATAATGTTTAATGATTATTATAAAAATTCAGACAGTAGCTAGGGACGTAGGGCAGCCATAAGCCAGTTAGGTAGCTGATAGTGAATAGGGACCGGACTTATTATTTCATAACCCGTCAATTACCACCCGATTTGGACCAATTTACCGGATTGGTCCAAGGTGGACGGGCCACCTTACTTAACCCGGAAAAGGAACATATGTTATTTATATGTGCCCGAGAAATAGCCGCCGGCAGCACTCACAGCGCTGAGGGCTTTTCCAGCTGAAGGCTTTCCCCTCTGCGGTCCCTTGCCTCGGATATTGTGGGTTTTGATTTGCGGGTTCTGTTTGTATTCACTCTGTTGAGATGACAGATACCAGAGGCAATCGGAGGGTATGAAGGCTTTGCCGCGATAAGATCTCATTATACATAAATCTTACAATAAAATGTAGCTGTAAAAGCACAATAGGAGCTACTGAGGGGGGAAAAAAAGAATTTTTGAAGTTTAAAATAAGTACGTAAATCCATAGTTTTTTGTGATTGTAAACCGCTGACAGAGAAGATTAAAGAAAAAAAGGCAGTGTGCTTTGTCAGTGTGAGGCTGCGGTGCGGGTGATAACAGCCCTAACAGAGCCGTGCACGGCACAAGGATCCTTTGATCCTTGCCCGTGCTCTCGGCGCGGAGTTTCCATTGCTGCCGGCAGCGCTGCCCGGGGGTCCCGGCTCCCCGAGCCCCCAGCCCCGCCGGGCTGTGCGGATAAAGCTCCGCCGTTCTGCTGCCGGGAGCCGGAGCAGCCGGGCTGTCCCCACTTCGTGGGTGCCACTGCGCTCCGGACTGAATCACCAAAATGCGAGTGTCGGTCTAATACCGATACTCAACTGCGACGGACAAAAGACTCTCTACCAGTTTAAAGTTACAAAGTGTGTGTTTGTTCAGCGCTGGGCCGCAGCGTGAGGTAATCCTCTAACACACACTGACAATCACAGGTGATCACAGAGTCTATTTATTAGCAAAGGGTTCAAACAAATCCATATTCATAATAACAGCCCCTCCCATCCTCCGCTTCCTATGGTAATTAGCTTGAATGGCTGTTAAGCATTGATTGACTTCTTAAATTAAGTCTGGGGTCGTTTTTGTGGGCAGGGGCCTGAAAAGGAGGAGGTAAGGCGAGTCTTCCTCACCCTGAACTCTTGACCTTTTCTATCACTGACAATACAAATGATTTCTGGGGATAGTCCAGTTTTCCAAAGAATGGGATTCTGGTTGCATTGTCTGTGTTTCTCACTAGTTTTGTCTTTTCCCATTGTAAGCACGGCTGAGAAAACGTGCAATGACAGACAACCAATTATTTAAGTTTCAGATAACTACTCCCTTCTAACTTTTAATTGTTTTCAGCAAGGTAGCTACAATCCTAATTTTCTGAGACGAGTGTTTCATGGCACGGCCCCACAGCGCTGGCGCCTCGCTGGTGTCGGGATCGCACAGCCCCGTTTGTCGCTGCACAGCCGTCCCTGCGCTCATGCTGGGCTGCAGTGATGAAACAGGCACAGAAATAAATAAAACAAGCACGCCGTTTGCTTCTGAGCACGCTTTTCCCACCGAACGCCACCAAACCTGTGAGGAAGAGCCGTCCCTGTGCTGCCGGGGGAGAGCCCGAGTCCTCCGACAGCTCAGACGGAAAACGCTCGAGCTCCGATGTTTATGGAAGTGCTGAGATTGATGTCATTTTGTAATCTAAGATCTCGCAGAGGCACAGCGAGAAACTACTCGTTCTCAGCAGTGATGGACCTGTAACACCAGACCTGCTGCTCAGCTTTGCCTGGCTTAAATAGCAACAAAAAATAACTGCTAAAGTAAAGTCTCCGATTTAGCTGAGATTTCCTGTAATCCCACCCAGAGCTGTAAATATCTGGTATTTCAAGGTGAATTAAAAGCGTTGGCAAGTGCTGTGAGTCTGTGCTCTCACTGGTCCTTTTTCTTAGAACTAGATTTTAAATGCTGCATAAAAACCGGGAGGAAATGCCTACGTGGTTCAGGTGGCAAAAATAAACGGGTGTGGTGCTGGGTTGTGCCACGCAGGAAGAATTTCTCCAAGGAAAGGTGCTCAGGGCTTGGCGGGGGCTGCCGGGGAGGGTTGGAGTGCCCATCCCTGGAGGTGGCACTGAGTGCCCTGGGCTGGGGACAGGGTGGGGATGGGGCTCAGGGTGGGGATGGGGTGACACTGAGTGTCCTGGGCTGGGGACAGGGTGGGGATGGGATGGGGCACAGGGTGGGGATGGGGTGACACTGAGTGCCCTGGGCTGGGGACAGGGTGGGGATGGGGATGGGGGCTCAGGGTGGGCTGACCACAGGGTGGGCTCGGGGCTCAGGGATGGGGATGGGGCACAGGGTGGGGATGGGGCTCAGGGTGGGCTGAGTGTCCTGGGCTGGGGACAGGGTGGGATGGGGCACAGGATGGACTTCGGGGTGACACTGAGTGCCCTGGGCTGGGCACAGGGTGGGGATGAGGATGAGGATGAGGGATGGGGCACAGGGTGTGGTGGGATGGGGGATGGGGCACAGGGTGGGCTCTCGGGGTGACACTGAGTGCCCTGGGCTGGGCACAGGGTGGGCTCAGGGCACAGGATGGACTCGGGGTTCCCGGGTTGGGCACAGGGTGAGGATGAGGATGAGGATGAGGCACAGGGTGGGGATGGGATGGGGGCTCAAGGTGGGCTGGGCACAGGGTGGGCTCGGGGGTCAGGGTGGGCTCGGGGCTCAGGGTGAGCTCGGGGCTCAGGGTGAGCTCGGGGGCTCAGGGTGGGCTCGGGGCTCAGGGTGGGCTCGGGGCTCTGCAGGGTGAGCACTGAGGGCTCAGGGGTGGGGCTCAGGGTGGGGCTCGAGGGGTGAGCGCCTGGGGCTCAGGGTGGGCTCGGGGCTCCTGCAGGTGGTTTCCAGGTCGCTGCAGCCGTGGCTCGGTGCCAGGAGCAGCCGAGGCGGCCCCGCTCCGCTCCCACGCACGGCCTCTCCTCCGTCCGTCCGTCCGTCCGTCCGTCCGTCCCGCGCCTGGCACAGCCCCTGCTCCGCCTGCCAGCTCATTAGCGCTGGCTCGGCTTGATTAGTTTCCCAGTTCTCACACGTGCACTGACTTACGGTTTGGGGTTATTTTGCATAAATTACCCGTGTATCCGTGCCACAGTGGAAATGTCCCCGCTGCACCCAGGGGCCAGCTCAGCTCGTGGAAAAATAACTTACACGTGTTGTCATTTGTATAATATGTGTATTAACACCACACTCTTACACTGGCAGTGTTATAAAAAGAGGGATACAATTCAGAACATTTGCCCGTAAATGACCTTTCCCTCCCTAAAATTAGTCTTTCTGGGTAGAAGAAATCATTCTTCTAGCAATACACAATTTGGTAAAAAAGCTTTCACAAAAATAGAGATGGAACATTTCATAAACATTTTATTAAAGTCATACGTAAGAAAAATGTTTTCTAAGCACATCAGCTGTGTCTATGCTGGGCTTAGTTACCTGTCAAAGGTAATATCTGCAATTTATTGGAGACAAAGCAATTGAAACTCTTAGCAGAAGATAAATGATCTTTTTAGCCAGAGTACAGAGTCCATAATTACAGTGGGAAACAGATTAGGAAAAATAGCATTCCATCATTTCTCCTGTTTGACATTTGCAGGAGTTCAGGGTATTTATTTAATATTTAAACAGCCCATCTCAGAAATGTTTCCAGTGTTTGATGTGGTTGAGCACTTCCCTGACACCTTCATCATTCACCCAGATTATTTTTGTGGGCACAGATACAATACTTCAGGATTCTGTCTTTTTATCTGCTGTGTGTTTGTTCCCGGGCAGTTTGTTAAACCGCTAATGAGTCCCACGGGGCAGCATGTTGGAATTAAACAGACATTGATACCTGCTAGAATTAAATTTAAAAAGCCCAGGGAAAAGTCTCTCTCTCCCCACATAGGAACAGTCTGAAGTGAAGCTGCGCTGTCACGTTCTGGGTGGGTTTGAAACGAAGGAGGAGAGGTCTGGAGTGGAGGCTGGGGACAGATTGTGCCCTGGCAGGGTGGGCAGGGCTGGCACAGGGTGTGGATCCCTGGAACGTGCCAGGCCAGGCTGGGCACTGCAGCCCCTGGGGCAGTGGGAGGGGTCCCTGCCCAGGACTGGGCAGGATGGATGAGCTTGGGGGTCCTTCCAGCCCAAACCTGCCCGGCATTCTGTGAACTCTGAATTCTCAGGGTTTTCTGAGAGCACTGAGCTGTGGATTGGGTTATTCTCTCCAGGAGATGGCACCATCCATTCAGTCTTCTTTTCAAAAACCAACCCAGCCCCAACCCCAGCAAAATCTGCAAAACACATGGAGGGAACTTGCAGAAGTGCAATGTGCTACCCTCACCACGCCGTGTACAAGTTTCTATTTCTGATATAATCACCAAATATTTGTTAACTATTGCTCCTGTAGATCAGTCCTTGAGAAACGTCTGGTGAGAAGCAGAGTGGAGGAGCTCAGGGGTGGGAAGGCTCCAGTGAGTGCTCAGGGGTGGGAGGAAGTCTCTGCTCCTGGCTGCCGTGTGATTTTGGGTCTGAGTCATGGAGAGCACGGCAGGGTGTGGGGCTGGTGTGTTCCTGTGGGGACAGAGCTCCTGGAGCCCAGGACCCAACACTGGCAGTGATGGCACTAAACCCTCGTGTTGTGGGATTGGTAGGATTGCATCCAAGCTCCCTGATAGCAAATGTACCTTAGAAATGTTTCATTTTTAATTTTTGGTGATTTTTTGTTTGTTTGCTTTTTTTAATGTTTGGGATTGTTCTTTGCTGTTTGAGCCACCTGAGGGTGTCCCTTGGGTGGTGGCCTCGTGCTGGGGTCCAGCTGGGCACTGGCTCAGCCCCAGGACCCCCCTCTGGCCCAGCCTGGGGCACCCTGAGCAGGGCTGGGGTTGGGGTCAGTGACTTGGGGGGTCGTGGGGGGTGGTTGTTGGACGGTTGCTGGACAGACTCAGGATCTCTCTATTTTCTGTTCTCCAGGTTTGTATTTTATTATGAGGGCGTGGGTGTAAGAGAGAGTGTAGAGCATGGAGAGTGAGAGAGGAAGAGATAAGAGATAAGAACAAGGGGGCAAGAGAGAGAGGTAAGAGAGCGATTTTCCCATTTACAATACAGTAAGTATTCTTCTATGATGAATATTCTAATTTCCATTACCCAATCTAATACAATATACTAATTTCCTAATATTTGCATCCAACCTATAGGAATCTCTAAATTCCCATGTTTTGTGGCTTTCTTATCTGTAACTCTTATCTTCAGACCTTTCCTGCCAGGCTTGGGACAGGATGTCTGTTGGTTCTTTGGTACTTTGTGGCATTTGGTATCATCTAAACAAAGGAAGAGGCCTCAAACCTTCACATGACTGTTTTCATCATCTATGTCAAATTATGCCAACATCTCTATTTCATCTGTTGTTTCAGAACTACTTGCTAGGCACCCTCATAAGATTTTTCCCTTCCCTCCCCAACGGGGGTTCTCTGAGCCCCTCAAGGAGCAGAGGCTGCTCCTGGCACCCCCAGCTCTGGCCTTGCAGCTCTGCACCTGTGTGGAAACCAGGGCCTGCACTAAGCCTGGCTTTGCATTCCCAGCTGTGCTCCCTGAGCAGTGATGCTGATGCAGGGAGACAGGAGTGATTATTTTGTACTGCTCCTGGCAGCAGTATCAATATTCTGATTTTCTCTTCATTCCCAGCACTTTCCCTTTCCAACACTGCACTTTTTTTCCCTTAACACATGGCTTTTGTTTCTGTTGCACTTATTTGTTAAACACACATTATTGTCTATTGGTTGCACAAATGTCTTTTGGGAATTTTTCCTTCAAAGGCAGGGAAGGAAACAGGGAGAGGTTTCTTCTGCTTTTGGAGCTGGCCAGTGCTCCTGGTGAGCCAGGGGGCAGCTCTGTGTGGGACAGGGACACTGAGCTCTTCTGGGGCAATTTCTCTGACGAATTAGGAACAAACTGTCTTTTTTCTCTCAGAGTCAGGCGTCTGTGTCTCGTCCCAATTACATTCTCCCCCTCTAACCCACTTTTATTCAAGTTGCTGCCAAGGGCAGTGTGGCAATGTTCTCCTTCCACTGATACCATATGGAGGGGATCTGCTATAATTATTGCTTAAACTGAGTTTCTCAGACCCTGTACTGACCAAGTGTGGTGGTTTGGGCCAGGCTGGGATGTGCCTCTGCCTCCTGCTCAGCTGCTGTGCCAAGGGCATTCCACACTCCTGCTGCCCTGCCCCTTCATTTGCAAACCAATTAATCCTGGCTCTAGAGTGCCAGCAGAGAGGGGCCACTGTCAGTGGGCAGACACCTGGGGACACTTTCACAGCATCTAATTTTCCCCTTAAAAGCAGAAAAAAAGTAGAGAGAATAACAAATACTTCTCTCTTTCCCCATTCCTGTCTTTAACAAAAGTCTGAGGAAGCAGAGTTGGAATGGGCAGGTGCCTGTCAGATCTGATTAAACCTCTCTGTGTAATCTGGGGCACTGAATGAACCCTGAGCTTCCCTTCTGGATATATGGCCTCACTGAAAACTCGCCGTGCTTTTTACCAAGAAAGACTGGAGGATGTGGGTTTTGAGGACTGGGGGAGGTGTAGACTCCAAAGGCGCCTGGAAGGAGAAAAGCAAAGTGCACAAAGAGCTGCTGCTGGTCGTGTGGGCATCCAGGAGCCAGTGGTGCTGAGGGGTGTGAAATTTTCAGCCTTGTGCTGTGCCCTGAGCCCCTCGTTTCTCCCCCAGATTTAGTCCCCTAAGTGTTTCTGCTTAGTAAAAATATGAAGAATGTTAACAATTACCTTTTAGATGCAAAAAATGGGTGCTTGATATTTTTTTTGTCTTTATCACCTCCTTAAAGGAAGAAGAAAAAGACATGAGGAGCCTCTGGCAGCCAGGGAAGGAATTGAGGCTCCCCAAAGACTTTTAATGTGGCTCTAAAGGGATTCCAGACACTGCAAAAGAGCAAAGCACTTTCTATAGTGCAGCGAAAAATAAATATTTTTAATGGATTTCAGCATATTTAACATAAAACTTGTTGATTTATAAGAATCTAATTATTACAATCATTAAAAGACCATGATTGTTATTAAAAGGCCATTATCAGAAACGAAATGCTAAAAACAAATGATATGTATATATTGAACAGGATCATACATATTTCATAGGACACATTATACTGCAAAATAAGTTGTCATGTAGCCATGGCAATGACTTTTAAGTTCCCCCTTCTGATGCCTTAATGCACTGCTCTGCATGCTGTAGTGTCAGTGCTCTGAACCTGCCCAGCACTCAGAGCTCCAGCTGGGAGGGAACAGAGAGGGCAATTATGGAGCTGGGGGGTCCACAGATGGGGCTGGGGGATCACAGTGCACATCCCACAGCTCACACAGCAAAGTGCATTCAGACACGGACTGCCAGAGCCCCTGTCCCCCTACAGGTCCCTAGTGAAGGAACTTTTCAGAGTGTAGTGGAAGCACCGAGGCCAGCACTGACTCCCCAGCTCAGTTCCAGGCCAGGGGAGTACAAACGGGATTGTTGAAAGCCATGGGCTCCTCCTGATGATCCTGTTCTGAGCAGGAAATCTGTCTGTAACAAAAAAAATAAAAAAAAATAAAAGAAGGGCATTGTGGAATATATTTAAAGGTAATAATATTTTACAGATAACCCCCTCCTCTCTCATATTATGGCTGTCTACTTTTATTTCGAGTGTTTTCTTTGATTTCTGTGTCAAAGAGCTGATGGGCACATCACAGCTGATAAGATCCAGCTGAGATTAAAATTACCTCGGGTTTGTGGCGGGGAAGAGAACAGTTTCTGCACATCAGACCTCATAAAAGCAGAAGGTGAGGATGCACGGTGGGCGCTGAGCTCTCATTTACCTCACTGGACCACGAGGGACAGGAGCTGCTCCTGGTCCAGAAGCTGCAAAGCCACTGAAATCTTTTCTGGCCGCTGCCTCCCCGAGGGGCCGGAGGTGGAATCACCGCGTGGGGATGGAGATCCCGGCTGGGGGCTCCGGGAGCCGCCGCTCCTGCCCGCCGGGCGCCTGGGGCTGCCCCCGACCGAAACCGGCCGGGCGGGCAGCGGGGCTGGGACACGGGGCGCTGGGAGGGTCCCGCACGCCAGGGGGGCACTGGGGCTGTGAGAGCCCTTGCAGCCCAAACCGGCTCTGTAATTCCGTGTGCGGCTGGCATTTCCGCGGGCAGTGTATAGAACATCTCAGGTTGTGTCCTCGTTCTCCAGGGACGCTAATTAACGTGTTTGGGACAGAATCCACGTTCTCCCCTGGCTGCGGGCTCGGTGCTGCGTGGGTGAGGCTGATCCGGGTGCTGCCCACCCCGCACTGATCCCGCTGCTGCCCACCCCGCACTGATCTCAGCTCTGTCCACCCCGCACTGATCCCGGCTCTGTCCATCCCGCACTGATCTCAGCTCTGTCCATCCCGCACTGATCCCGGCTCTGTCCATCCCGCACTGATCCCGGCTCTGTCCATCCCGCACTGATCTCAGCTCTGTCCATCCCGCACTGATCCCGGCTCTGTCCATCCCGCACTGATCTCAGCTCTGTCCATCCCAAGGCTGATCTCAGCTCTGTCCATCCCGCACTGATCTCAGCTCTGTCCACCCCCGCACTGATCTCAGCTCTGCCCCATCCCGCACTGATCCCGGCTCTGTCCATCCCGCACTGATCTCGGCTCTGTCCATCCCGCACTGATCTCGGCTCTGTCCATCCCGCACTGATCTCGGCTCTGTCCATCCCTTAGCACTGATCTCGGCTCTGTCCACCCCGCACTGATCCCGGCTCTGTCCATCCCGCACTGATCCCGGCTCTGTCCATCCCGCACTGATCTCAGCTCTGCCCCATCCCTCAAGCACTGATCCCGCTCTGTCCATCCCCGCACTGATCTCAGCTCTGTCCATCCCGCACTGATCCCGGCTCTGTCCATCCCGCGCTGATCTCAGCTCTGTCCATCCCGCACTGATCTCAGCTCTGCCCCATCCCGCACTGATCCCGGCTCTGTCCATCCCGCACTGATCTCAGCTCTGTCCATCCCAAGCACTGATCTCAGCTCTGTCCATCCCGCACTGATCTCGGCTCTGTCCATCCCGCACTGATCTCAGCTCTGTCCATCCCGCAAGACTGATCTCAGCTCTGTCCATCCCCAAGCACTGATCCCGGCTCTGTCCATCCCTAGCACTGATCTCAGCTCTGTCCATCCCCAAGACTGATCCCGGCTCTGTCCATCCCGCACTGATCTCAGCTCTGCCCCATCCCGCACTGATCCCGGCTCTGTCCATCCCGCACTGATCCCGGCTCTGTCCATCCCGCACTGATCCCGGCTCTGTCCATCCCGCACTGATCTCAGCTCTGTCCATCCCGCACTGATCTCAGCTCTGTCCATCCCGCACTGATCTCAGCTCTGTCCATCCCGCACTGATCCCGGCTCTGTCCATCCCGCACTGATCTCAGCTCTGCCCCATCCCGCACTGATCTCAGCTCTGTCCATCCCAAGCACTGATCCCGGCTCTGTCCATCCCGCACTGATCTCAGCTCTGTCCACCCCGCACTGATCTCAGCTCTGCCCCATCCCGCACTGATCCCGGCTCTGTCCATCCCAAGCACTGATCCCGGCTCTGTCCATCCCCAAGACTGATCTCAGCTCTGCCCCCATCCCGCACTGATCTCAGCTCTGCCCATCCCGCACTGATCTCAGCTCTGCCCCCATCCCGCACTGATCTCGGCTCTGCCCCATCCCGCACTGATCCCGGCTCTGTCCATCCCGCACTGATCTCGGCTCTGTCCATCCCGCACTGATCTCAGCTCTGCCCATCCCTAGCACTGATCTCAGCTCTGTCCATCCCTAGCACTGATCTCAGCTCTGCCCCATCCCGCACTGATCTCGCTCTGTCCATCCCAAGCACTGATCTCGGCTCTGTCCATCCCAAGCACTGATCTCAGCTCTGCCCATCCCGCACTGATCTCAGCTCTGTCCATCCCGCAAGACTGATCTCAGCTCTGCCCCATCCCTCGCACTGATCTCAGCTCTGTCCATCCCGGCACTGATCTCAGCTCTGTCCATCCCCAAGCACTGATCCCGGCTCTGTCCATCCCGCAAGCACTGATCTCAGCTCTGTCCATCCCCAAGCACTGATCTCAGCTCTGTCCATCCCGCACTGATCTCAGCTCTGTCCATCCCGCAAGCACTGATCTCAGCTCTGCCCCATCCCGCACTGATCTCGGCTCTGTCCATCCCGCAAGCACTGATCTCAGCTCTGTCCATCCCGCACTGATCTCAGCTCTGCCCACCCCGCACTGATCTCAGCTCTGTCCATCCCGCACTGATCTCAGCTCTGTCCATCCCCAAGCACTGATCTCAGCTCTGCCCATCCCGCACTGATCCCGGCTCTGTCCATCCCGCGACTGATCTCAGCTCTGTCCATCCCCAAGCACTGATCTCAGCTCTGCCCATCCCGCACTGATCTCAGCTCTGCCCATCCCGCACTGATCTCAGCTCTGCCCATCCCGCGACTGATCTCAGCTCTGCCCCATCCCGCACTGATCCCGGCTCTGTCCATCCCTTAGCACTGATCTCAGCTCTGTCCATCCCCAAGACTGATCTCAGCTCTGTCCATCCCGCACTGATCTCGGCTCTGTCCATCCCCAAGCACTGATCTCAGCTCTGTCCATCCCGCACTGATCTCAGCTCTGTCCATCCCCAAGACTGATCTCAGCTCTGCCCCATCCCCGCGACTGATCCCGGCTCTGTCCATCCCGCACTGATCTCAGCTCTGTCCATCCCGCACTGATCCCGGCTCTGTCCATCCCAAGCACTGATCCCGGCTCTGTCCATCCCGCACTGATCTCAGCTCTGTCCATCCCGCACTGATCTCAGCTCTGTCCATCCCGGCACTGATCCCGGCTCTGTCCATCCCAAGACTGATCTCAGCTCTGTCCATCCCAAGACTGATCCCGGCTCTGCCCATCCCGCACTGATCTCAGCTCTGTCCATCCCGCACTGATCCCGGCTCTGTCCATCCCGCATTGATCTCAGCTCTGTCCATCCCGCGCACTGATCCCGGCTCTGTCCATCCCGCACTGATCCCGGCTCTGTCCATCCCGCACTGATCTCGGCTCTGTCCATCCCAAGCACTGATCTCAGCTCTGTCCATCCCGCACTGATCTCAGCTCTGTCCATCCCGGCACTGATCCCGGCTCTGTCCATCCCGCACTGATCTCGGCTCTGTCCATCCCGCACTGATCTCAGCTCTGTCCATCCCGCACTGATCTCAGCTCTGTCCATCCCGCACTGATCTCAGCTCTGTCCATCCCGCACTGATCTCAGCTCTGTCCATCCCTAGCACTGATCCCGGCTCTGTCCATCCCAAGCACTGATCTCAGCTCTGTCCATCCCGCACTGATCTCAGCTCTGTCCATCCCGGCTGATCTCAGCTCTGTCCATCCCGCACTGATCTCAGCTCTGTCCATCCCGCACTGATCTCAGCTCTGCCCATCCCGCACTGATCCCGGCTCTGTCCATCCCGCGCACTGATCTCAGCTCTGTCCATCCCGCACTGATCTCAGCTCTGTCCATCCCGCGCACTGATCCCGGCTCTGTCCATCCCGCACTGATCCCGGCTCTGTCCATCCCGCACTGATCTCAGCTCTGTCCATCCCGCGCTGATCTCAGCTCTGTCCATCCCGCACTGATCTCGGCTCTGTCCCACCCTGCAGTCCTGTCACCCGGTGCCTCACACACCTCCGAGGTGACGCTGCAGTCTCTCAGAAATCACACCCGCGCGGCACAGGGTGACATTCCTGTCGCCTTGACACGATGGTGACATTAGCACCTAATTATCTTGCTGTCGGTTTAACAGCAGCAGTCACAGCCTGTAGATCACACGCTGTGCCACCTCGATGAACCGACTGTCCCGGGGACACCGAGCGGGCTCGGATCCCCGCAGCTCGGGGGTCAGGGAGCGTTGCCCGGACTCAGGAGCGCGGCGGGGCTGAGCTGGCTCTGCAGCGCGGCTGCGGGAAACCGGCGTGAGAAGGAGCGGGGAGGGAGAGCCTGGGCTGGAAACCCGAGAGGAGCAGAGTCACACCCGGCCGCGGGATGGCGGGAGGCCCCGCCCCCGGGAGGAGGCCCCGCCCCCGGCAGGAGGCCCCGCCCATTGGGAAGGAAACCCCGCCCACCAGGGGACAAGAGGATCCGCCCCCAGGGACTTAAACCCCGCCCATTAGGCTAGGAAGCCCCGCCCACTGGGGATTACCCGCCCACCAGGGTCAGAAGCCCCACCCACCAGGGGAAAGCCCCGCCCCAAGTGAAGAGGCCCCGCCCACAAGATTCAAACCCCGCCCACCAAGTAAAAAGCTCCGCCCCCAGGAGGAGGCCCCGCCCCAGGAGTAAACCCCACCCACCAGGAATAGGGAGGCCCCGCCCACCAGGAGAGGCGATCCCGCCCCCAGGAAGGAAGCTCCCGCCCACAAGGGAGGAAGCCCCACCCCAAGGGAGAGGCCCCGCCCCCGGGAGGAAGCCCCGCCCACCAAGGGTCTCCTTTATTGCAGCCCATCGCAGAACACGCAACAAAAAATGAACGCGGCTTTAGATCTCAGTGTTATTCAAATGAGTTCTGATTTTTCTTTCGTTTTTTAATGCCCGACCTGTTTTGGGGATGGTTTTACTGCATGTTTACTGTCACCACAGCTAAACATTGCCTGCTTGCTTAGCACTGAGGTCACTTAAGGTAATTGCAGAATTTATTTTTAATGACGTGCATGGTTAATAATGAATCGTGTTGGCCACCCAGAGCAGTTGTCCGCATGTTATCAGTCACTGCTGAGATATCCACAAGGGAAACCTTATCACCTTGCACAGAGACAGAGAAACAAACATTCCATTTAATTGTATGACCGAGCACCAGAGTCATAATCTTTATATGACAGTTAATGCTTTCACTACGTATCAATTCCCTCACCATGTCACTCTTTGAAAAGTGAAGTGCTGAACAAATAAGTAGATCGTTCTCTTCTACATATGTAAAGACCGAGTGTGATTGAGTAAGTCTGCTGAAAACGTTGATTTGATATGAATTGTTCTACTAAATCATGGTGGCATCGCTGTGTCTTGTTAAATGGATATTCCTTCCAGATTTAGGAAACAGTTTCCGTGCATTTTGTGAGGGCTGTGTTTCAGCTGAGCCCGTGGTACCCGAGGCTGAGGCAGCTCAGAGCATCCCCCGGGGCAGAGCTGATCCCCACAGGTTATCCTGGGGTGTTCCTCTGCTCTGCCAGGGCTCAGAGCATCCTCAGGGGCAGAACAGACCCCCACAGCTGATCCTGGGGTGTTCTTCTGGTCTGACAGGGCTCAGAGCATCCTCAGGAGCAGAACAGACCCCCCACAGCTGATCTTGGGGTGTTCCTCTGGTCTGACAGGGCTCAGAGCATCCCCCGGGGCAGAGCTGATCCCCGCAGCTGATCCTGGGGTGCTGCTCTGCCCTGCTCTGGCAGGATTCCTGCACCTGTGACTGACAGGACACACCTGAGCAATGCCCTGTGTGCCAGCTGTGCTCTGCATGTCCAAAATTAGTTGTGTCTCTCAGTTCCCTCCTGGCTGCTTCCCTTGAGGGCTCTTTATTAAACACCTGTTAAATCTTTGGGAGAATCAAGTCTGAAAGGATCTGGGAGCAGCACGAAAGTCACAGGGTCAGACTGAAATCTCGGTGCTACTTTGACGAGTTTCCCGCAGTTCTGACATGATTTGTTTTATGTGTGTGGCGGCCGTTCCTAACAGTGTGGTCAGAGAGCTGCTGAAGTGACGAGATGTGTTTAATTGGTGATAACCCCCTGCTAACGCAGCCGGGGCTGAGCTGCCCTGAGCCTGGCACCCGGAGCTGCTTTGCCAGCCGGGCAGGGTGCCCTCAGTGCAGCCCTGAGTCTGGCTGAGCAAACAGCACAGAAACTCCTCTTTGATGCCCGGGAAGAAATGAGTTCTCTGCCGTCCGTTCAGCTGTGAGAGCTGACAGAACAAACACAAACACAGACCCCCTGACCGAGCTGGGGCACAGGGCCACGCCGAGCCTCGCTGTGTCGTGCTAACATCAGAAAACTAAACCCAAATATTCACCTTTAGTGGAACCCAGGAGCTGGTTTGTGCCCTGCAGGGGCACTGGAGATGCACCCACCCGCAGCTGCCTTCCCTCTGCTGTGCTCTGAACCCAGAACTCCTCAGGGGGCTCGGGCTTTACTGCATTTATATGACTGTAGTGCTGGCAGAAAAGCTTTCCTGTGGAGCAAGGGGGAGAAGAACATTAGAACAGGTGAGGTGGCCCAGTAATTGAACAGCTGACACACTGCTGATCTCTGTGTGGTGATCTCTGCTTGGCACGGTGGGTGCAGAGCAAGCAGGGCTTTCCTGGGCTGTTGGGGTGGGCACTCGGTGGGCCAGGTTAATGATGCTCGTGGGTGTGGGGGTGGTTGTTGGATGGTCACTGGACAGACTCAGAGCTCACTATGTTCTGTTCTTCAGGGTTGTATTTTATTATAAGGCGTGGGTGTAAGAGAGTGTGGAGCATGGAGAGTGATGAGAGCAAGGGGGTAAGAGAGAGCTTAGAGAGGTTACAGCAAGAAGAGTAAAAGATAAGAGAGCGATTTTCCATTTACAACACAATAAGTATTTTTCCATGATGAATATTCTAATTTCCAATAACCAATCTAATACAATACTAATTTCCTAATACTTGCATGCAACCTATAGGAATCACTAAATTCCCATGTTTTATGGCTTTCTTATCTGTAACCCTTCTCTTCAGACCTTTCCTGCCAGGCTTGGGACAGGATGTCTGTTGGTTCTTTGGTATTTGTGGCATTTGGTATCATCTAAACAAAGGAAGAGGCCTCAAACCTTCACATAACTATTTTCAGCATCTATGTCAAAGATTGCTAACATCTCTATCTCATCTATTGTTTCAGAACTACTCGCTAGGCACCCATAAGATTTTTCTATTCCCTCCCCAACACATGGGAACAGGGTGATGGGCAGGGGTCCTCTCAGCACAGATCGAGCTCAGTAATGCACACAGGGCTGCTGGCACAGGGAGGGCAATCCTGCCTCAGGGAGGGGATCAGCCCCAAGCAAAGCCCCTGGGAAGTGCAAAGTGCCCCAAACTAGCAGAGTGTGAGGTGCTGCCCCGGGTGTTCCACAGACAGAGCTGATTCCTGCTCTCCAGGCCCACTGCACTGCCCTGGCTGCGCTGCTCTGCAGCCCCAGCATCACCCTGGCCCGTTTGGGACGGCTCAGATCCCCTCCAGGGCAGCTCAGATCCTTTCCAGGGCAGCTCAGATCCCTGCCAGGACAGCTCAGATCCCTTCCAGGGCAGCTCAGATCCATTCCAGGGCAGCTCAGATCCCTGCCAGGGCAGCTCAGATCCCTGCCAGAGCAGCTCAGATCCCCTGCCAGGGCAGCTCAGATCCCTGCCAGAGCAGCTCAGATCCCTGCCAGGGCAGCTCAGATCCCTGCCAGGGCAGCTCAGATCCATTCCAGGGCAGCTCAGATCCATTCCAGGACAGCTCAGATCCCTGCCAGAGCAGCTCAGATCCCCTCCAGCGCAGCTCAGATCCCTCCAGGGCAGCTCAGATCCCTCCAGAGCAGCTCAGATCCCTGCCAGAGCAGCTCAGATCCCTTCCAGGGCAGCTCAGATCCCCTGCCTGGGCAGCTCAGATCCCTCCAGAGCAGCTCAGATCCCTGCCAGAGCAGCTCAGATCCCTTCCAGGGCAGCTCAGATCCATTCCAGGGCAGCTCAGATCCATTCCAGGACAGCTCAGATCCCTGCCAGAGCAGCTCAGATCCCCTCCAGCGCAGCTCAGATCCCCTCCAGAGCAGCTCAGACCCCTGCCTGGGCAGCTCAGATCCCTCCAGAGCAGCTCAGATCCCTTCCAGGGCAGCTCAGATCCCTGCCTGGGCAGCTCAGATCCCTCCAGAGCAGCTCAGATCCCTTCCAGGACAGCTCAGATCCCTGCCAGAGCAGCTCAGACCCCTCCAGGGCAGCTCAGATCCCTCCAGGGCAGCTCAGATCCCCTCCAGAGCAGCTCAGATCCCTTCCAGGGCAGCTCAGGTCCCTCCAGGGCAGCTCAGATCCCCTCCAGAGCAGCTCAGATCCCTTCCAGGGCAGCTCAGTCCCCTCCAGAGCAGCTCAGACCCCTCCAGGGCAGCTCAGATCCCTGCCTGGGCAGCTCAGATCCCTCCAGAGCAGCTCAGATCCCCTCCAGGGCAGCTCAGTCCCCTCCAGAGCAGCTCAGACCCCTCCAGGGCAGCTTCAGACCCCTCCAGAGCAGCTCAGATCCCTCCAGGGCAGCTCAGATCCCTCCAGAGCAGCTCAGGGGGATCCCTGGCATGTGCCTCTCCAGAATTCCCAGTGCTGCCGTGTGCCTCTGCCTGGGCACCTGCACTGCCCTCCCCTTCCAGGACCCTGCAGCACACCCTGCACCCCCTCAGCCATCCCTCTGAGTCCTGCTGCTGTCCCCTCTCTGTCCCGCTGTCCCCTCTGTGCTGCTGTCCCTTTTGCTGCTGTCCTTCTGTCCTGCTGTCCCTCTGTGCTGCTGTCCCCTGTCCTGCTGTCCCTCTGTGCTGCTGTCCCCTTTGTCCTGCTGTCCCTCTGTCCTGCTGTCCCCTGTACTGCTGTCCCTCTGTCCTGCTGTCCCCTTTGTCCTGCTGTCCCCTCTGTCCTGCTGTCCCCCTGTACTGCTGTCCCTCTGTCCTGCTGTCCCCTTTGTCCTGCTGTCCCCTCTCTGTGCTGCTGTCCCCTCTGTCCTGCTGTCCCTCTCTGTCCTGCTGTCCTGCTGTCCTGCTGTCCCTCTGTGCTGCTGTCCCCCTGTCCTCTCTCTGTCCTGCTGTCCCCTCTGTCCTGCTGTCCCCTGTGCTGCTGTCCCCCTGTCACCCTGTCCCCCCTGCTCTGCTGACCCCCACACACTGGGTGAGCCGTCCCTCCCCGTGCAGAACTCGCGGCGATCTGTCATTTTTAATGCAGAGCCCGATTTCCACCCTCGGCGTGCAGACCCACAACAACTCCCCGAGCTCGTTAGCTCCGTGGCACAGTTTGTTTTTGGGTTACGGGGGGCTGCTGGGGCTCTGCAGGGTGTGTGTCTGTCCCGGGGGTGCTGAGTGCTGGGGCACCTCGCAGGGCTGCTGCCACCGCTTATTTATTTATTTCTCATTTAAAATCCTGTTTATTGTACCCCAGTGATGCAGCAATTTATTTCTCATTTAAAATGCTGTTTATTGCACCCCTAGTGATGCAGCCATTCAGGGGTGGTGGGTGACAGAGCCCAGCCCACAGCTGTGGCTTCCCTCTGAAAGCTTCTTTCCAGTTCTGGTTACAATTAAACACTTTTTATTACAGAAAATGTTAAAACATGACAAGCAATCAACACCTTCACTGTTACCTATAGCCTATCACTGTTAGCATTACCATATTCCTGTCACTGTTTTCCAATCACCCAAAGTCAGTGGGTTACAGTTTAAGCCAGAAGTTGTTCTTCAGTTTTCTTGCAGTGGGAAATTCTGAGATCTTTTCTTTACTTACAACACGGTATTTTTGTTTGTGAAAATCCTTTTGCTTGGTAAGAGCATCTTGTGTTTGAGGCGGGTTTATCCTTTGCCCAGAGTCATAAAAGCCCATCCAACTCACTTTTTGCCTTCTTAGTCACCCAGTAAAAGCTCAGCGATTTTTTTTTACATTAAAACTTGCTATCATTTCTATTCCTTCTCCAGATTCTGCATTCACAGATCTTTCTGCTGTGCCCACACATCTGTGAGACCTTCCTGTCACACCCTGATCCCTCCCTTGGAGCTGCTCTGAGCCCTGGCCTGCCCTTTTGAGAAATGAGTGGCTCAGATGGGATTTTCCAGCAAAACTCCTGCCTGTGCTGAATGAAACTCCAGCCTGGCCATGGTTCCAGCCTGGATGTGGCACTGGAGGCTCTGGGATTGCCAGTGACAATTGGGCTAAGGAAAGCACCAGCAATCCCTGCATTAATCAGCAAATGAATTTGCTCTGCCTGTGCTAATATTGATTTTCCCCTCCAGTTTTGCAAACCTTGGCTAATGAACTTCCTGGCAAGAGTGCTTGCCAAAAAAAAAGAGAAAAATTTGGTCAAATATTGTAGAATTTTGATGGCATATGAAACGAGGGTGTAAATCCCAGAGTGTATTTGCTGGAACCCAGCTATGAAGCTCATCTTGCCAAGAAAAACACGAACTGTTTTCTGACTTGCTTGCAAGTAGGCAGCAGGCAAATTTTCTCCCAGGATGTGTCCAGGGGGACGCTCAGAGCTCCACAAGGGAGAGCAGCGCTGTCTGTGGGGAAGGCTGGTGAGCAGACACCCACCGTGGGCCATTTCCCCAGGATTTTTGGGATTTTGTCCTGGCCTCCAGCACAGCCCGGGGTGTGACCCCACCCATCCCGCGTGGAGGGGACAGAGCTCGTGTCCCGGACACCGCCAGGGCGGAAAGAGCCTCTCCTGGTGCTGCTTGAGCTGTTTTAATGTTGATTTTTGGCGTTGTCAGCCTCGACACCATCAGCGCCCCGGCCGAGGTGTCACTGCGGATCACCTCAGCCCGATAGCGGAGATTAATTCAGCATGAAAATGACCCTCGGGAGGCTGGTGCCGGCGCAGGATGAGTCACAGCCGGGAAATTGGATGTCTCATTGGTGCAGGAGCTCTAATTAGCGTTTTGTGGCCGTCAGAAGGGGCCGCAGGCAGCCCTGTCAGCGTCCCGGGGCAGGGGATGCAATGCAGGGGATGCTGCTCTGGGGCTGCCCGGAGCTCTCCTCGCCGTCTGCCTCCGCTGCCGAGCCAAAGGATGTGCACACTTAGCTGAGACTGTTCATCTGTCTCTGGAAAAGCTGGCGATCAAATATTTCAAATAATCAAACAGAGATTCCGTTTGGGACCGGTGAGACTGAACATGAGAAATTAAACCAAACTTCCGTTTTAAATCTGCAGCTCTCTTAGTCTTGTGATCAATAATCTGGTTTTTTTTTATTTTCCCATTCCCCAGTTATTCTCATTTTCCTCAGCTCAGGCTTCTGGCTCCTGCCCTTGCCCAGAGCCCTGCTGAGCAGTGAGGGGATGGTGTGCCCGTGCTGCCAGATGTGCCCCTGGTGACACTGGTGACATTGGGACACTGGTGGCACTGGGGGCACTGGTGGCGCTGGGACACTGGGACACTGGGGCACTGGTGGCAGTGGTGGCACTGGGACATTGGTGGCACTGGGACACTGGGACACTGGTGACACTGGTGGCACTGGGGGCACTGGTGGCACTGGGACACTGAGGACATTGGTGACACTGGTGGCACTGGTGGCACTGGGGCACTGGGACATTGGTGGCACTGGGACACTGGGACATTGGGACACTGGTGGCACTGGGGCACTGGTGACACTGGTTACACCGGTGACACTGGGGCACTGGGACACTGGTGACATTGGGACACTGGGACACTGGGACACTGGGGCACTGGTGACACTGGTGGCACTGGGGGCACTGGTGGCACTGGTGACATTGGGACATTGGGACATTGGTGACACTG
Organism: Luscinia megarhynchos; assembly: GCA_034336665.1. Classification (NCBI taxonomy): domain Eukaryota; kingdom Metazoa; phylum Chordata; class Aves; order Passeriformes; family Muscicapidae; genus Luscinia; species Luscinia megarhynchos. Next base: position 82,256 of record CM067571.1, read on the forward strand.
GTGACACTGGTGGCACTGGGACATTGGTGACACTGGTGGCACTGGGACACTGGTGACATTGGGACACTGGGGCACTGGTGACACTGGTGGCACTGGGGCACTGGTGGCACTGGTGACATTGGGACACTGGGACATTGGTGACACTGGTGACACTGGTGGCACTGGGACACAGGGACACTGGTGGCACTGGTGACATTAGGACACTGGGACATTGGTGACACTGGTGGCACTGGGACACTGGGACATTGGTGGCACTGGTGACACTGGGACACTGGTGGCACTGGTGACATTAGGACACTGGGACACTGGTGGCACTGGTGACACTGGTGGCACTGGTGGCACTGGTGGCACTGGGGCACTGGGACACTGGTGACACTGGGACATTGGGACACTGGGGCACTGGTGACACTGGTGGCACTGAGGCACTGGTGGCACTGGGACACTGGGACACTGGTGACATTGGGACACTGGGACATTGGTGACACTGGTGACACTGGTGACACTGGTGGCACTGGGACATTGGTGGCACTGGTGACACTGGCGGCACTGGGGCACTGGTGACACTGGTGACACTGGTGACACTGGTGGCACTGGTGGCACTGGTGACACAGCTCCCCACGGGCTGTGCTTCAGGGCTCCACAGCTGCCGTCTGCCCCTGCCCCTTGTGGCCCCGCACAGCCCTGACAGGAGGGGACACGGAGGGACAGGGACAGGAGGAGCGGGAGCAGCCCGGGCTGGAATTGGGGATTCCTCCTGGGGAGGGCCCCAGCCCTGGCACAGCTGCTCCCACCCCTGCAGGGTTCGGTGCCCCGGGTGGCACCTGGGGACAGGGCAGGGTGGCCTGGTGTCACTGCCTGGGGTGGCTCCCAGCCCCGAGATCCCCTCAGCAGGACATGCTGTGGTGTAAATCCTGGTTTTTCCCAAAGCCCCGATGAGAGATTGCAGGAGATGTTTTCAGAGGCTCCAAGGATTGCTGATTGTTTCCTGTCTCAGGAACTCTCTGCCCGGCTCACAGCTCTGCCCAGCACCCAGGATGGAATCTGCCTGCTGAGGGCAGGGCTGATCTCACACAGTCTGAATTACCTGCTGAATGTTTATAACAATTCTCCAGTACAATACAGTCTTGTTAAACAGCCCAGCTCTGACCCATCCAATCTAAAGTGCCAGCATGTCACCCAGCATGGATGGCACGGAGAAGGAGGAGGAAGAGGTATCCACACCCCAAATTCTCCATCTTGGCCACGTGTCCCTTATCACAAACATCCCCAAAACTCTATTTATCTACCTTCTAACAACCTAATTTACACTTTACTAATTTTGGTGGCTTGTTCCCATTCCCTCTGTGTTGGTAATTTCCCCCAGGGGTTGGAATTCAGACACCAGGGTCTCACTCAGGGGTCTTTGGGACCCCACCAGGGGGGTTTGAGACCCCCAAGGGAGGCCAGGGGTGCACCCTGGGCTCCCACAGCCTGGCAGTGTGGCATGGCTGGGCTTGGAGCTCTGGTAGGGATTCTCCCCCAAACAATCCTGTGATTCCCAGACGTTGGGAGGGGATGGGAACGTGCTGCAAAGTTGTTTTGAGCTGACAAGCCATGAGAGCACATTTATAGGTGCAGCTGGGAGAAAAATCAACCACAGAGGGAACTCAGTTTTATTTGTCATTAATTTTGAATTGCTTCAACAGATGTTTGCTGGGAGCTGCTTTAACCTGCTTAATTTGTCTCTGAGTAAAGCAAAACAGATAGCCTCAATTAGGAGACTGATTAGCAAGTTCTTTAATGACTTTCAATAGTTTTAATCATTATTGCTGATACTGAATCCTGAATCCTGGGAGCTGGGATTTAGTCACTGTGCAAAATCTAAAATATATTGCAGCTGTGTCTGTCTGTGAGAGAGATATTTTTAATATTTTTCCTTTGGTAGGTTTCTCTTTCCCAAGGCATGTGGAGTGGAGAATCTGCTCAGTGCCAGCCCTTGGCTCCTCTGCCCACCTGCTGACTCCCTTGAGCCACCCTGCTGGTGCTCCATCCATCTGGCAAGAATTTGCTTACAAAACTGAGATAAAGCTCTGGGATTTTATGTGCCCAGGGATGCTGCTTGCAGCGTCTCAGCCCCGTGGGTACCTGTGCCTGTGGAGCAGTGCTGGGGAGTCCTGCACTGGGGATTTGCAGGGATGCTGTGGTGCTGCTAGCAATTCACATTTGGAGTTTTCAGGTTCATTTTGTGCCTCGTTGTTGAGTAATTCAGGTTTGCAGTGCAGGTGTGTGAGCTGGGCTGTTACCACAGGAATATATTCAGTTTCCATGGAATTATTGCCTGACTGGAGCAGTTCACAGCTGAGACCTGCAGCAATCCTGCAGATTCAGGTGTTTGTTGCTTTCTGGGCTCCTGAATGTTGATGGGGAGGAACAGGGTGACCCAGGCATTGGGATCTTTGAGTGCTACCTGCAGATAGTGAGCAATGAGATACAGAAAGGTTTTAATGCATTAAACACAGCAAGAGCTGAGCAGAGCCCTGAGGACAGCCAACCCAAAGTACGGGCCAATGGTTGGAAATTTGGTGTGGGTTCTCTGCCTAATTAATCTGTGTCTGCTGTATGTTAACGAGAGGGAGAGGCAGAAAGCTGCTGCTGCTGCAGGGTCCCTGAGGCTGGGAGAAAACACCTCCAGCTTGTGGCTCATTATTTTTTCCTCTGGAAGACAAGCAAACACGGATTTTGTTTGACCTGTGCACCTCGTCCCAGGCTCTCTCTCCAAACTCTGCTCTTCAAAACAGCAATTAAAGCACTGGATCGGGGAAGGAAAGGCTGCTGGAGGACAGCCAGGGAGGGGGATGAGCCTGGCCTGGAACCACAGCTGCTGCTCACGGGCTGTGGCTGTGCTGGGCTGCAGGAATCTCAACAAATTTGGGCCAAGATGACACATCTGAACAAGCCCAGGCTGTGCTCTGTGTTCTGTGCACAATACAATACAATACAGAACTGTATTTAGCTGCTTTTCTCCATATTTAGCTGCCTAGTTGTTTTTCTGCATATTTTGCTGTTCCTTCACATGCTTAGCTGCATATTTTTTCTGTATGTTTTCACATCTTTTTCTGTATATTTCTTAGTTTAGACCAATGCTCACAACAAGTACATTTTTAAGAGCCATTTTAAAATGTTTTTCTGCAACTTGTTGAGACGCTTCAAGACTGCTGTAACATAAATTGTGCTAAATTGGGAGAGAAGGAGCTGAGAAAACAGGATACTGAGAGTAGAAGAGGCAAGATAAAGGTGGGCAGTGAAGTTCTGGACAAACACCAATCATCAAACCTAAAGAGCTCGTGCAGGGCAGGTGAGGCACCAACAAGAAAGGTGTGATGGTGAGGACAGCACTCGAGGATGTATAACCAGGGCCAAAAGTGGGCAGTAAATCGGTTTTGCACAGTCCCTGTGGTTTGCTGCCCACAGGTGCTGCTTGTCCCCCTCCCCAAGGTGAGCTGCAGCCCCGGGCAGCTGCCAGGACATCTGATTTATGCAGGGACCTGTAACAAACTGCAGTTATTTCTGCAGCTAATGGGGATGTAAATGTTGAGATAACATATGTCAGTAATGATAAGCCAAGCCTGTGATAAGGGCACTGCCCAGCAGGGAGGAGAACTCTGCTCTGCCTGCGGTGCTGCCCCTCCTGCCAGGAGCTGCCCCAGGACGAGCTCGGGTGTGGAGTGTCTGAGCTCGGGTGTGGAGTTCTGAGCTCGGGTGTGGAGTGTCTGAGCTCGGGTGTGGAGTGTCTGCTGGCACACCTGGCCCCTTCCCGGCAGCTGGGGGCTGCTGCCCCTGCGAGCCGGGACTGGGCACAGGGGCCCTTGCTGGTCCACGGGCTGATTCTCCTTTCTCATTTACAGTCCGAATTTATTTCTGATTCTCCATTCTCATTTACAGTCCAAATTTATTTCTGGTTTTCCATTCTGATTTACAGTCTGATTTTCCATTCTGATTTACAGTCTGATTTACAGTCTGATTCTCTTTTCTGATTCTCCATTCCGATTTTCCATTCTGATTTTCTACTCTGATTTACAGTTCAATTTTATTACTGATTTTCCGTTCTGATTTTCCATTCTGATTTACAGTCTGATTTTCCATTCTGATTTTCTATTCTGATTTACAGTCTGATTCTCTTTTCTGATTTTCCATTCTGATTTTCTTTTCTGATTTTCTATTCTGTTTTCCTGACCGATTTTATTTTCTGATTTTCCATTCTGATTTTCCATTCTGATTTTCCATTCTGATTTTCTTTTCTGATTTTCAATTCTGATTTCCTGTCTGATTTTATTTTCTGATTTTCCGTTCTGATTTACAATCTGATTTTCTTTTCCGATTTTTCATTCTGATTTTCTTTTCTGATTTTCCATTCTGATTTACAGTCCGATTTTCCTTTCTGATTTTGCATTCTGATTTTCCATTCTGATTTTTCATTCTGATTTTCTTTTCTGATTTTCCATTCTGATTTACAGTCCAATTTTCCTTTCTGATTTTGCATTCTGATTTTCCATTCTCAGTTTACATTCTGATTTTATTTCTGATTTTCCGTTCTTATTTGCAGTCTGATTCTCCTTTCTGATTTTCCATTCTGTTTTTCTTTTCTGATTTTCTATTCTGATTTATAGTCTGATTTTCCATTCTGATTTTCCATTCTGATTTTCCCTTCTGATAGACTCTCTGTTGCATCTTTGGGATATGAATACGGGATAAATTTGGGATATGCACTGCCCGGGCAGGGTGGGGGCTGTGGGGCACAGTGGCTGAGCCCAGGGCTCCAGGTGGGGCTTTGATCACCTGGGGATGGTTTTCAAACGCACAGTTTGCCCCCTCCATCCTCCTGGCCTTGCTTTGTGCTGTTTCTGCCAGGCCTGAGAGCAGGAATCGCTGGGAGGTTTATATTTCCTGTAATGGAGGCTGCACATCCATCCCCACGTGCATTTGTAACGCGCTGGAATTTGTCACAGGAGCATCCACACCTCTTAAACACCGAATTTAACTTTAGAGCAACGCTGATTCCGGGGAAAAACCAGCACACATCATCTGTCCTCAGTCTGACAGTCTTCCATGTGTGTAACCAATTGTACCTATTTACATCAATTTGCATTGTGAAAAGCAATTTTACAGTTCCAGCCAGAGCTAATGGGCAATTTGCAGCTCGCTGCTAATGGCTCAGTTTGGTAAAGCCTGGCCCCGAGAGGAGCCCGAGCCCTTCCAATGTGGGATTGTGTGGGGGTGGGTTGTTGGTTGGACGGTCACTGGACAGACTCAGGAGCTCTCTATTTTCTGTTCTTCAGCTTTGTATTTTATTATGAGGGTGTGGGTGTAAGAGAGAGTGTAGAGCATGGAGAGTAAGAGAAGTAAGAGAGAAAATGGGTAAGAGAGAGAGGTAAGAGCAAGAAGGGTAAGAGGGTAAGAGAAAGATTTCCTGTTTACAATCCAATAAGTATTCTTCTATGATGAATATTCTAATTTTCCACTAACCAATCTAATACAATATGCTAATTTCCTAATATTTGCATCCAACCTATAGGAATCCCTAAATTCCCATGTTTTATGGCTTTCTTATCTGTAACCCTCATCTTCAGACCTTTCCTGCCAGGCTTGGGACAGGATGTCTGTTGGTTCTTTGCTATTTGTGGCATTTGGTATCATCTAAACAAAGGAAGAGGCCTCAAACCTTCACATGACTGTTTTCAGTCTCTGTGTCAAAATATGCTAACATCTCTATTTCATCTATTATTTTAGAACTACTTGCTAGGCACTCATAAGATTTTGCTATTTCCTCTCCCAACAGGATTGAGCAGTATAAAGAGTCAGGAGCCTCGTTGGCTGAGCCCTGTCCTGCCTGGTCACTTTGGCATCACTGCTGGTTCCCTCGGGGTTTGCCCCTGCTGGGAAGGGTAAGGGAGTGACAAGAGGGTCTGACAGGTATCTGTGTGTAACAGAAAAAAATTGAATGTAAAATCTAAAGATAGTAAATAATAATAGCAAATAGAAAATAATAGCAAATTTTGATATAGAAGAAAAGAATTGCTGAGCCAGTCTTACTGAGTAAGGAAGAGAGCAAAGAGCCAGTGAGCTGGATGGGCTTTTATGAGCCTGAGCAAAGGATAAATGCACCTCAAACAAAAGATGTCTTAACCAAGGAGAAGGATTTTCACAGACAAACAAAAATACCGTGTTGCAAGTAAAAAAAATTACAGAATTTTCCACTGCAAGAAAATTGAAAAACAACTTCTGGCTTAAACTGTAACCCACTAACTGTGGGTGATTGGAGAGCAGTCACATGGGTATGGTAATGTTGGTAGTTTGGATGGGCTATAGGTGACAGTGAAGGTGTTGATTGGTTGTTATGCAATAAGATGCACAGCAAAAAACCAAATATACTGTTTTGTGACATGGATAGAACAGAGCCTCAGACATCAGCTCTAGGCCCACCCACAACCCACAACTGCTGTAACCTGGTCTGTGCAACAAACAGCATCTGGAAAACCCTCTGAAGTCTCCATATCTCCATCCAGCTCTTACATCCCCAGAGCCCCAAAAACTGAGTGGTCCTGCAGAGCTCAGGAGGGGCAGGGCAGGAGTGGCCCCAAACCTGTGCTGTGGATTTTGGGGGTCACTGGCTCTGCTAGCTGTGGTTAATGACTGAATTTGCTCACCTCAGCCACCCATTTCTTTCCCTTTCCCATCCATGGAGCTGCATCCTTCCCAGATAATTCGAGTGTCTCCTGTGTGGTTCTTTGTTTTCCTCGTTGTTTCCTCCCTGCCAGACACTGAGGCAGGAGGTGCCTCCCCCATCTCTCTTGCAGGGCTCCCTGCCTGTTCTGGAACACCCACACCCCACAGCCTGTCTGTGGGTTTTCCCTGAGCTGCTTTGTGACAGAAGCATGATTAATGACTGCTTTTGCGTGTTTCTTATGGGAGAGATTCTCTGTCACTAAATAAATACACAAATAAATGGGCTGGGTGTAAAGAACATGTTTTTCACCAAAAATGACATCCTCAGTTGTAAATTTTAACAGATGTCATGAAACCAAAGATATTATAATCTATTACAGAAACCCTTTGAAGTTCTATTTTAATTAACTGGCAAAGCCACCAGAAGTCTTGGAGGAAAAATGATGAGTGTGTGTGTCTCAGGAACCTCTTGAATGTGATCAGGGGGATGTGATTGGCGTGGCTGGAGGATGAAGGGCTGGCAGTGGAGTCCAGAGCAGGAGCTGCTGCCAGAGTACAGCAGATTCCCAGCAGAGCAGCTCTGCCCTGGGAAGCACGGAGGGAAAATCCTTGGAGCCCTTTTGTGGGGGGTTGGTTGTTGGACGGTCGCTGGACAGACTCAGGAGCTCACTATTTTCTGTTCTTCAGGGTTTGTATTTTATTATAAGGCGTGGGTGTAAGAGAGAGTGTAGAGCTTGGAGAGTGATAAGAGCAGGGGGGTAAGAGAGAACTTAGAGAGAGAGAGATCAGAGGTAATAAATTTAGAGATAAGAGAGCAATTTTCCATTTACAATACAATAAGTATTCTTCTATGATGAGTATTCTAATTTCCACTAACCAATCTAATACAATACACTAATTTCCTAATATTTGCATGCAACCTATAGGAATCACTAAATTCCCATGTTTTATGGCTTTCTTACCTGTAACCCTTCTCTTCAGACCTTTCCTGCCAGGCTTGGGACAGGATGTCTGTTGGTTCTTTGGTATTTGTGGCATTTGGTATCATCTAAACAAAGGAAGAGGCCTCAAACCTTCACATGACTGTTTTCAGTCTCTGTGTCAAAACATGCTAACATCTCTATCTCATCTATTGTATCAGAACTACTTGCTAGGCACTCATAAGATTTTGCTATTTTCTCCCCAACACCCTTTGCTCTCCAGCAGCAGGGGCAGCCCTGGAGCCCCTCTGGGGCCAGGCTGGGCTCGGCTCAAAGGGACCCCGAGAGCATTGACAGAGCTTGGCCAGTGAGAAATCAGTGAGTGTGTGAGCAGGGCTGAAAGGGAGCAGAGCACAGCTGGGGCACAGCTGGAGGCTCCAGTGCCCGTTGGGAGCTGATCCTCACACTGTGGATCCTCACAGGTCACACCTGGCCTGGGGAGCCCCACGCCGTTCCTGGCAGGGGAAAGTGCCAGCAGAGCCCTGTCCTTGTGCCAGCAGAGCCCTGTCCCTGTCCCTGTCCCTGTCCCTGGTGCCAGCAGGGCCCTGTCCCTGTCCCTGTCCCTGTCCCTGTCCCTGTCCCTGGGGCTGCCATGGGCAGGGGTCTCAGGGCAGACCCCAGACCCAGCCCTGGCCCTGCTTCCAAACTCTTGACCTTTTCTATCACTGACAACACAAATGATTTCTGGGGATAGCCCAGTTTTCCAAAGAATGGGATTCTGGTTGCATTGTCCATGTTCCTTTGGATCTGGTCACTAGTTTTGTCTTTTCCCATTGTGAGCACAGCTGAGCAAACATTAAATTACAGACAACCAATTCTTTAAGTTTCAGGTAACTACTCCCTTCTAACTTTTAATTATTTTCAGCAAGGTAACTAAAATCCTAATTTGCTCATATTAGTGTTTCACAAGGGTATTTTCCATTTTCTGTCCCCATCTGACTCAGATATTCTGAATTATGTTCTTCTGTGCTTTTTACATCCAATGTTCCCCCCTTGTGTTAGAAAATGTGATTTTTGGGGATGATCCCATCCTCTGAACGACTGTGCCGCTGCTCAGCTGGGAGGTGAAGTGCCCAGGAAAATGTGATCTGCAGCTTCCCCCTGCCTTGAGGCCGCTCTCAGAAACCTGCCCTGGGTTTATCCCTACAACACTCACTCCAAAGCTTCCCAAGCTTTTGGTGCTTACAATAAATATTTCCAATGCAGCCCAGAGTAAACACGTCGAGCTTGGCAGGCAGCTTGGGTAAACCTGCTCTGCTCAATCAGAAGGTCAAGCTGAATAAATTCCCACCTGTTCAAAGAAAATTGTGAGTGAATGTTGAGGCTGAAGGGATTTTAACTTCCTTGACAGGGAAGCTTTCGTTACATCAAGCAACAATGAGCAGCTGAAAGATGCAATTTTGGTTACAAAAGGACTACAGCAAGTACATGTTCAAAGACAAAATAATTCTTAGTATTCAGCACACCATTATATTTAAATACACATGGCATTTATACAGCAAGGCTTATTTCTGGAGTCAGCTGGTGGCTCTGGAGCTCGGTCCCCACGCAGCCTGTGAGATCCTGAGTGTCCCAGGGTGAGCAGGAGTGTTCCCTGGCAGAGCCAGAGTGAGCACACGGAGCTCTGCTGCTGGGAGGGCACTGCCGGGTGCTTGGAAGGAAAGGGACGATTTGGTCTCTGTTTGGAGACTTTTCTCTATTTATCGCTGTGTTTCCCAATGGGCCTCAGGAAGAAGTGGCATTTAAGGAAAATAGCAGTGGTTTGGAGGGAATAACTGAATCAGAAGTTGTGGGAAGCCATGGCTGCTCCTCAGGCATCGAAATGTAGCTGCTGCTAAGAGCAGAGCAATTTTTTCTAATTCCAAAATCCCGGTTTGCAAGATGCTAAATCATCCTCAGGCTCAGCACAACAGTCTCTTGGCAACTGCAGATGTTATCGAGAAAGATTGGCTTTAACAGCAGATTGAATTCTCAGAAAAGAGGCCAAACATAAAGATGTTAGAAACCAAAGCGAAAATCCAAAAGGATTTTGAGGCTTGATTTGGTTAGCCATCCAAATGTTTGGGTATCTATTTGAAACTTATCCAAGCAGCTGAAATCTCAAACTGGGCAGTGGGCACGCACAGTCCCAAATTGCACTGACCTTTTGGGCTGCCAAATTCCGTCCCATCCTCATGTCTGATTTATGTCCAGCCAGCCCCAAGGTCGCCAGGCTCCCTGCTGCTCCGGGTTTCCAGTTGCTGTCCCAGACGTGCCTCCCCGTGCTCCGCAGGTCTCACTCCCGGCAGGTCTCGCTCTCAGGAGCCGGGGGCCATGCAGGAGGGCAGGGTGACACCCCCTCCCTGCGGTGGGGCTCGGCACGGGAGCACGGGAGTGGGTCTGGGAGCCCCTCACCACGGGGAAACTCCTGCTGTGCCCCTGCTGCAGAGGGGTTGGATCCTCCCCACAAACCCCGAGGTAATGGTTCGCTTTGGCATGGGTCAGGTTTTCCTGAATCCTCTTAAATATCTGCTCCAGCAACGTGTCCCCATGGGTGCTGTGTGTCCCCGTGGGTCCCTGTGTGTCCCTGTGTGTCCCCGTGGGTCCCCATGGGTGCTGTGCGTCCCTGTGGGTTCTGTGTGTCCCTGTGTGTCCCCATGGGTCCCCATGGGCGCTGTATGTCCCCATGGGTCCCTGTGGGTCCCCGTGTGTCCCTGTGTGTCCCCATGGGTCCCTGTGGGTCCCTGTGGATTCTGTGTGTCCCTGTGTGTCCCTGTGGGTCCCCTGTGTGTCCCTGTGGGTTCTGTGTGTTCCCACGGGTGCTGTGTGTCCCTGTGTGTCCCCGTGGGTCCCCGTGGGTCCCCGTGGGTCCCCATGGGTCCCTGTGTGTCCCCTGTGTGTCCCTGTGTGTCCCCATGGGTCACTGTGTGTCCCCTGTGTGTCCCTGTGTGTCCCCATGGGTCACTGTGTGTCCCTGTTGGTCCCCATGGGTCCCCGTGAGTCCTGGCCCCCTCTCCCCCCCCTTCTCTGTCCTGGTGCTTTTGATCCGCGCACGGGATTTGCTGGTTTAATTAACCAAATCTCCGCACATCATCGCTAACTGCAATAATTCCTGGCGCGGTTGTTTGATCCCCGGGACTGCCGAGCGAGGTGGCAGCACACGGCACAATCCCTTATCTGCGACGGCTCCGTTCAGCATTTCACGGGTTTTTTCAAGTCCTCTTCCTTTTAATCAGAGCAGCTGAGAGATTAGGCTGGTTTTGCGTGTTTCCTCTTTGATAAAACGATGGGATTTAATGTCCCGTGAAATCCCGTCGTGTTCCTGCTGCAGGAGCGAGCTCGCACACGGGAGCAGCGCAGGGAGGGCAGAGCTGGGGTGCCGGGCTCCTTCTGAATGAGAGCTGCTCGTTTTTAATCTCGTTCGGAGGTGCTGGGAGCTGTTCGTTTTTAATCTCGTTCCCAGGTGCTGGGAGCTGTTCGTTTTGGGTCCTTGCAGGACGGTGATGCTCTCTGGCTCGGTCCGGGTGGATCCAGCTCCCGGTGCCGCCAGCAGAGCCACTGCCCGGGGCTGTGCTCACCTGAGGCTGCGGGGAGATCCTGCTCACAGGGGAGATCCTTCATCCAGGTGAGATCCGGCCTTCCAAGGGAGATCCTGCCTCCCAGGTGAGGTCCTGCCTTAGAGGTGAGATCCTTCCTCCCAGGTGAGATCCTTCCTCCCAGGTGAGATCCTTCCTCCCAGGTGAGATCCTGCCTTCCAAGGGAGATCCTGCCTTACAGGTGAGATCCTGCCTCCAGGTGAGATCCTGCCTCCAGGTGAGATCCTGCCTCCTAGGTGTGATCTTTCATCCAGGTGTGATCCTTCATTCCAGCTGAGATCCTGCCTTCCAAGGGAGATCCTGCCTTACAGGTGAGATCCTTCACCCAGGTGAGATCCTTCATCCAGGTGAGCCCCTGCCTCCCAGGTGAGATCCTGCCTTACAGGTGAGATCCTGCTTACAGGGGAGCTTCATCCAGCTGAGCTCCTGCCTTCCAGGTGTGACCCTTCATTCCAGGTGTGATCCTTTATCCAGGTGTGATCCTTCATTCCAGGTGAGCCCCTCCCTTCCAGGTGAGCTCCTGCCTCCCCTGGGTGTGCTGGAGGCTCGGGATCCCAGTGCCTGCTGTTTGCAGCGTGCTCTGCTTGGAAAGCAGCTCATCCTGCAGAGTTTGGTGTCCCAGGCACAGCGGCGCTCCCAGCAGCCCAGCCTGGCTGTGCAGTGGCACTGGGGTCAGGCCAGAGCCACAGAGCAGGCAGGGTCACCCATGGGTGCTGCCCAGCACGCCCAGCACGCCCAGCACACCCAGCACAGCCAGCACAGAGTGGATTGGATGCTGAGCAGTCGCCTGGACCCCAGTGAAGATCAGTAATCATTAAAATTAACCACATGCTGATTTAATCAACATATAGCTTTGTTAATTACCAGCTCTTCCTTCATGTCCATCTGTTTTAAGGATTTTCCTAAACCTGCAGCAGATGTTCATGTAAATGTAATAAGCTGGTTGCCATGTAAATATAAAATTTTCAGGAGTGTTTGTGTATCGGGCTCCCAGTTTATTTGTGCTGCTGTCAGGATCACATCTTTAACACAGAGCTGACAGCTCTGTTCTGATCCAGCTGCAGGCAGAGTCTGCTGCTGGGCCATGGCCCTGCCTGGGCTGGCCCTCACCCCACTGCTGCCATCCCTGCTCCAGGGGCTGGGCCTGACTGGGGCACCCCAGCACTGTCCTGGGAGCTGCACCCAGGAATGAGCCATCCTGCACCATCCTACTCCATCCTGCACCATCCTACTCCATCCTATTCCATCCTATTCCATCCCATCCTCCTTTCCTTTCCTTTCCTTTCCTTTCCTTTCCTTTCCTTTCCTTTCCTTTCCTTTCCTTTCCTTTCCTTTCCTTTCCTTTCCTTTCCTTTCCTTTCCTTTCCCTTTCCTTTCCTTTCCTTTCCTTTCCTTTCCTTTCCTTTCCTTTCCTTTCCTTTCCTTTTCCTTTCCTTTCCTTTCCTTTCCTTTCCTTTCCTTTCCTTTCCTTTCCTTTCCTTTCCTTTTCCTTTCCTCTCCTTTCCTTTCCTTTCCTTTCCTTTCCTTTCCTTTCCTTTCCTTTCCTTTCCTTTCCTTTCCTTTCCTTTCCTTTCCTTTCCTTTCCTTTCCTTTCCTTTCCTTTCCTTTCCTTTCCTTTCCTTTCCTTTCCTTTCCTTTCCTTTCCTTTCCTTTCCTTTCCTTTCCTTTCCTTTCCTTTCCTTTCCTTTCCTTTCCTTTCCTTTCCTTTCCTTTCCTTTCCTTTCCTTCCCTTTTTCCATCCCCCCCTCCCCCACTGTATAATATTTGCTAATATTTCCCTGTTTAATTCTGAAAACATGCCCTTTACTGGACACAGAAAATGCTGGAGAGGTTTTTAGTTCCCACCATAATTGTGTCTTGCTACGTCAAATCTTTAAATTTCAGATGACAGTGTAAATTAATAGCAAGAATAAAATCTCATAATTGAAACAGAAATGGAACTAAATCTTACAGCTGGGACAGTGGCCTGAGAGCCTAAGAAATCACTGTGTGCTGTTTAATTCTTCAGTTCTTCCCCATAAATGTTTTGACATGCTCAGAAATTTATCTTCGTGATTAAGGCTGCTGATCATCACAGACTGATGAGCCCGAAGTCAAAATCTTTACTTACCATTTACTCAGGAATAAATCTCCCGATGAAAATCCTCAGTGAGGACTCTGCTCCTGCTGGCCAGGCACGCATTGCTTCTCACCGTGGTGCAGCTTGTGCCCGGCTGGGGCTGCTCAGGCTGGAAACCTTTAATTCCCATTATCAGGTGGGGCCCCTGGTGCCTCATATTCCTGTGACCTTACCCACTCCCGCAGCATTCTCCTGCTTAGGAGCCCCGCTATCTGCTCATCTCTAAGGAGAATTTTTGTACTTCTGACCATATTGGTATTTAATTAGTAGATCCAGGATCTTTCCTGCCGGGATCAGCCTCTGGGGAGGAGTTCAAGTCCCTGCAGAACGCAGCAGAGGAAAGCTCCACCAGCATTTCCCTCTTGTCATGCACGTACCCAGGGCACACTTTGGTTTCCTCTCAGCTCCCCAGGTGCCTGCACGGCTGGGCAGCTCAGACCTGGGATCCTGGGACTCTGGGCCTGGACCTGGGACTCTGGGATTCTGGAATTCTGGGATTGTGTGATTCTGGGATTGTGTGATTCTGTGATTGTGTGATTCTGGGATTCTGGGATTCTGGGATTGTGTGATTCTGGGATTCTGGGATTGTGGGATTCTGGGATTGTGTGATTCTGGGATTCTGGGATTCTGGGATTCTGGGATTGTGTGATTCTGGGATTCTGGGATTCTCTGATTGTGTGATTCTGGGATTCTGGGATTCTGGGATTGTGTGATTGTGTGATTGTGTGATTCTGGGATTCTGGGATTCTGGGATTGTGTGATTGTGTCATTCTGGGATTCTGGGATTGTGTGATTGTGTGATTCTGGGATTCTGGGATTGTGTGATTCTGGGATTCTGGGATTCTGGGATCCTGTGATCCTGTAATTCTGGGATTCTGGGATCCTGAGATTGATTCTGCAATTCTGTGATTCTGTGACTGCGACTCTGTGACTTTGTGATTCGTGGTTCTGTGGTTCTGTGGTTCTGTAATTCTGTGATTCTGTGAATGATTGTATTATTGATTCTGTGATTGATTCTGTGATTGATTCAGAAATCCTGTGATCCTATTATTCTCTGATCCTGTGATTCTGTGATTGATTCTGTGATTCTGTGATTCTATGATTCTGTAAATCTGTAAATCTGTGATTCTGCAATTCTGTGATTCTGTGAATGATTATGTGATTGATTCTGTGATTGATTCTGTAATTCTGTGGTTCTTTGATTGTGATTCTGTGATTCTGTTTGCTATTCTGTGATCCTGTGGTTGATTCTGCAGTTCTGTAATTCTGTGATTGATTCTGTGATCCTGTGATTCTCTGATCCTGTAATTCTCTGATCCTGTAATTCTGTGATCCTGTGGTTCTGTGATCCTGTGATCCTGTGATTCTGTGATTGATTCTGTGATCCTGTGATTCTCTGATCCTGTGATCCTGTGATTCTGTGATTCTGTAATTCTGTGATCCTGTGATTCTCTGATCCTGTAATTCTGTGATTCTGTGATTCTCTGATCCTATGTTTGTTTCTGTCCCGTTGCTGACTGTAGCAGAACACGGTGTTTGTGTTTATTGGTGCCACAAATCAGCACTAATTTCCTGAAGAACCAAATTTATTGGCTTTATTCCTTCATTTGAATAATTACTGCCAATAAATATCTCAATAAGCTGCCACTTACAGAGTGATTTTCATAAAAATTAACGTCCAGCTCCTGTGTGGTGATAAACTGCTAAACCTGCACTCAGAGCTCCTCTCCTGGAAGGGTTCAGTCACTTCCCTGGTGGAAGTGTTTGTTATTTCTGCTCTCGGCTGTTTCTGCACTTACAATGTTTGGTTATTTTCCCGTTTACATGTTCGGTTGTTTCATTTTGGAAGTGTTTGACCTGCAGAAAGCAGCACGGGCTCTTCCCTTAGCTGAACTAACAAACCTGAGCAGGATTCCCCCGATCCTTTTCCGTCGCCCCAGGGAAATCCCAGTCCTTTGTTTTGTCTGGGGAAAGATCTTCATCTCCCGGGGAGGAATTTCCACATCCCGGGGCTCTTAGAGGCGCTTCAGGAGGTCCCAGAGGTCACAGGGAAAAAGAAAAAACAAAAAAGAAAAAAGTGAAGGCATTAGGTGGCACCATCACACCCCAAATCCATTTATTGCAAGTCGTTATTTTATTTTAATTATTATTAGTTATTTAATTATTTTTAAAAATTATTTTAATTTTTAGAAAAGAGGGGAGGAGCGTGGCTATGTACATCTGTCCAGATGCAACTGAGATAAAGAAACTACAAACCTGACGTAGAATTAAAATGAGGGATCTTCCAGTTCTGAGCTTGGAGCTCAATTCAATCTTGACATTTTAAGGGAGTAAAATAAATAAAAACTTGCTCACTGTTTCAGCACGGGCTGAGCAGAGCCAGCCCTGCTCCTGAAGAACAGGAATCTGACTGCAAGGGAAGCTGGTACAGGGGGGTCAATTGGGAAATAAACCTAAAAGTCAAGCTATAAAAATATAGCTATAAAATATATCGTTATTAAATTATATGTATGTAAATTATATATAAATATATAAAAATATACAATATACAACTATAATATAACACATAATATATGTAATAATATATAATATTATATATTGTATATTATAATACATAATATATAATATATAATATATGATATATAATATATGATATATGATATATAATATATGATATATGATATATGATATATGATATATGATATATGATATATGATATATAATATATATATCCTCTCCTCTCCCCTTTTTTTCGCAATATTTCCTCCTCAGCAGTGCTAAAAGTGGGAATTGCTTACTCGAGTGTGTTTTAGCTCATTACAGAAATAAAGGAGTGCATGAAATAAAGATTACATGCTATGGAATCCCAGCAGAATTCCTCATAAAGTCTGTGTTTGTATTAGATTCTTCTTTTTTTCCTCACATCTTTAGATTGTGACAGATGCACATAACAAAGAAAATGGAGGATCATGTACTGCCTCTCTCTCTGCTTGTATTTTAATAAGGTTTTGAATGTCCTTAAGCCCAAACCTCTCAAATGTTGAGCTGCAGCAGAGGCTGTGATCAGCTGCTTTTGAAACCGTAAATCTGAAAGTGCAGCTGGGGCAGCAGCGTTTGAAACGGGAGAATGTCCTGCCCGTAGGACTAATTCTGCTTTTGCAGACTTTATCCCAGAGCTGCTGCTTGCTCCCAGTCAGCAGGGACAGCCCTGCCTGCACACACCCATTGCTGGGGACAGGGACAGTGAGGGGCTGCGGGGGCCTGTGTGTCCCCAGGGACAGAACTCCTGCTCTCTGTACAACCTGGTGTTACAGCTGTGGTTTATTGTGAGGGTGTGGGAATACAGAGCCCTGCTAAGAGCTGCCACTGCAGCCCAGAGTAGGACAAAGAGATAAAAGGGGGAAGAGAAAGAGAGCAGGAGGGAGAGAGGGGTAATGGAGAGGGTGAGCAAGAGGGGTAGGAAAGAGAACAAGCAAGAGAGTAAGAGAGAGAGTAAGAGGGAGAGAGGGGTGAGAGAAAGGAGCAAGAGAGGGTGTTAGCAGTAAGAGAGAGAGAGAGAGAGAGAGAGAGAGAGAGAAAGAGAGCGATTTCCCGTTTACAATACAATAAATCTTCTTCCATGATGAATATTCTAATTTCCACTAACCAATGTAATACAAGATACAAATTCTGTAGCATTTACATACAGCCTATAGGAATCCTTACATTACCATAGTGTGTTACATTTTAAACTCTAAAAACTGCTCTTTGGACCCTGGCAAAGTCTTCTCTGACCTTCGGACTTGCTCTCTGGCCGAGGGCATTGCTCTACCAAGAGGGCATTACCCCTAGCTGGTCATGCCATTGTTTCATGGTAATTCAGTAACTAAAGTTTTCCTGTTTCACCTTTCCCAACAAGGGCCCTGTCAGGAATTGTGGCTGCTCCCATCTCTGTGCCAGGACACTGTCAGTGTGGGGGAGGCTGGAGTCCTGCCCCCCAAACTCCCCAGAGCCTCCCTGGGGCAGGCTGAGCCTTGGCTCTGGCAGAATTTACTGGCAGCCCTGCAAAGGGGGTGCTGCTGCCACCAGGTGATCCAGGGAATCAGAATCCAAAATGCTCATTTCCAGAGCTCCCTCTTACAGGGAAAACCCCTTCAAACACGTTCCTTTGACCCTGTCAGGTTCTCCTCAGGTGTGGGTGCCCCTCTCAGGTTCTCTCAGGCAGGTACAACACTGGAGTTATTCCAGTGCTGAGTCAAGGCAGAGCAGCACCAGGAGAATTCCCAGAGCAGCACAGCACTCCTGTGGAAGCACACCTACATTTGGAGCTGCTTTTTTGTGCTAATAAAGTGGAGATGTAAAAAAGCTCTTTTCTGTTTCCTTGTCTGTGACTCTGATCTCACTCAGTGCAATCAGCTCTCTGTGGGGGTCCAGTC
Organism: Luscinia megarhynchos; assembly: GCA_034336665.1. NCBI lineage: Eukaryota > Metazoa > Chordata > Aves > Passeriformes > Muscicapidae > Luscinia > Luscinia megarhynchos. Next base: position 100,047 of record CM067571.1, read on the forward strand.
CTGTTTGAATAGGAACAATCTGGGATTTACTGATGCTTTGTAATTCACTTAGGCTTTCTGTGGGTGAGGTTTCTCTTGTTGCTTTCCTGATCCCACCTTTTGCTTTCCACACTGAGACAGCTTTTCCCTGGGTCCATGGGGGAACCTGGATGGACATGGATGAACAGCATCCTGGACACCAGGAATGCCCAACCCCGAGTGAGGCTGCCCTGCCCAGTGTGGGGTGCAGCCTTGGGGACCCTCGGGGCTGTGGGTGCCTGTGACCCCCCAAGCTGTGGGGCTGCTCCTCTTGGCCAGGCAGGAGTCACAATCCACCTGAGGTGCCAGGTCAGGGCTCAGCTGCCCTGCCCTGCCCCGTCCTGGCCGGGCTGCTGCAGCAAACGCTGCCCAGGACTCCGAGACACAGAGAACAGGATTTCATCCACACACTCACAGTGTGGGATTTGACACAACTCAGATGGAGGTCACAAGCTGTGCCCGGCTAAAGTGAGAAAACTGTGCTGGCAAATGCTTTAAAGAGCTCGAAACTGTTAAATTAGAGACAGAAAATCCTTGGCAGAGGATGGTAATATCTTTATTATTTCCTCACTTAACTGTTTTGTCACCTCTTGCACAGACACAGTTGCAAATTAACTCTCACACGTTTCAAGGCTGTGGAAGTTTTCTGAGCCAGAAACACCTTTCATTGAGAACAGTTTTCATCCCAGGTTACTCCAGCTGGTGCTGTGTGTCAGTCTGAAAGGAAACCCTCAGCCAGGGATGCCTGGGGCAGCAGGGGCTCTGTGCTGCCCAGGGCAGGGACTCCTGCAGGAGACACAGGAGGGGTGTCAGGAGCTGGAGCTGTGCCATCCCAATAAATCCACACCATGGCACTGCTCTGTGCCCAGCCCTGCCCAGGAGAGAGGGCTGTGCCAGAGGAGAGGCAGATCCTGTCAGGTGCCATGTGCCACTTACCTTTTGCCATTTATCATTTACCAATCACCATTCACCATTGTCTTGGTTTTTACCATTTACCATTTATCATTTGCCATTTACCATTTATCACTTACCATCTACCATTTTCTTGGGCTTTAGCATTTACTATTTATCATTTACCATTTACCACTGTCTTGGTTTTTACCATTTACCATTTACCTTATGCCACTCACCATTTACCGTTGTCTTTTTTTTACCATTTATGATTTACCATTCACCATTTACCATTGTCTTGGTTTTTACCATTTACCATTTATCATTTATAGTTTACCATTTACCACTTACCATTGTCTTGGTTTTTACGATTTATCATTTACCATTTATAATTTATAATTTATCGTTTGCCATTTGCCATTTGCCATTGTCTTGGTATTTACCATTTACCTTTTACCATTTATAATTTATCATTTACCATTTGCCATTGTCTTGGTTTTTACCATTTACCTTTTATAATTTACTATTTATCATTTACCATTTGCCATTGTCTTGGTTTTTACCATTTACCTTTTATAATTTACCATTTATCATTTACCATTTGCCGCTGTCTTGGTTTTTACCATTTACTATGCAAAATTTACCATTTACCATGCATAATTTACCATTTACCGTTTGCCATTTGCCCATGAATGGTCTCTGGAGGAAGAAGAGGGGACAAATAAGAAAATGAGAGTTTGACGAAGGGAGGGAATGGAGCACAGTGATGTTTTCCCTGCTCTTTCCCTGGTGTGTGTGGTCAGTAAGAGCACAGCCCTGGGCTGCAGAATCAGTTCCTCCTCTTGTGGAAGCAGCTGAAGTGTTCTCAGGTGCAGTCCTGCTCTTGGTGGAGCAAACAAAGAGCATCATTAGAGCCATTCAGCTGGGAGCAGTGATTTGAGTGTGCCTGACTCGCATTCAGGCAGATCCTCGTTTCTGCCAGCAAGGGCTGGGAGAGCTGGGCTGGCGGGAGAGCAGGGGGAGGAGAGGGGCTCAGGCTGAGTCAGAAAAGCTGATCACAGGACAAAAACCTGCCAACCCATCCGGGACAGAGCGCTGGTAGCGTTCTGTGTGCACAGCTGGTTTCCCCTGCCCGAGGCGTGCGGCTCCCTCGGGGCAGAGCAGCTGCGGGTGAGGCTGTGCAGCTCCTCCAGCTCCTTTCCCCTTCCACCTTCATTTCCCCAGCTCATGGAAATACCCTGTCTGCTGTGGGGCAGCTGTGACCCCCTGATGGACACAGGGCATGAGCCTCGTGCTCTGGCACAGCAGAGCTCTGCACAGAGTCACTGAGTCACAGAATCCTGGAATGGTTTCTGGGGCTGGGAGCGACCTTGGTGATTGCTTCTGATACTTTTTACTGAAATTCTGTCCTACAGAAACGTCTCACTCTTGTCCTTGCCTGGGAGCTCAGCACAGGACAGGATGATTTCCCTGCTCAGGTGTGAGTGCTGCTCTGGGAGAGCCTGCTGAGGCCAGGGCAGAAACGAGAATAATCTGAATATCACTTACAGGAAGGATGGGACTGGACTCCCGTGGCAATTTCCTGTGGTAATAAGCACGCAGGAGGATATTAAAAATGTCATTTGTACTCCAAAAGTAATAATAATTGAAATAGATTCTGGCATCTTTAATAACAAGAATCCCAACAATAATTACCAGGGATATTTTAAAAGAAAACAAACACATTCAATAATTAGTTAAGTGAATTGCCAATATGCTGATGCTGCTAAAATTAGTCTGAAGAATACGAGGTTTGCAGGGTGGTTCTGCACAATTATATTGGAGATAACAATTCTATCTGGAGCAGCCTCAGCCACGAGCCTGTGGGTGGCACTGAGTCCTGCAGGACCTGGGGGTTTGAAGAAGTTTCTCCTTGTATGGGAACAGGACAGTGTTAGGGTTAGGGTTGGGTTAGGGTTGGGTTAGGGTTAGGGGCTAGGGTTAGGATTGGGTTAGGGTTGGGTTAGGGTTTGGATTTGGTTTAGGGTTTGGATTTGGGTTAGGGTTTTGATTTGGGTTAGGTTCAGGGGTTAGGCTTAGCCAGGGCTCTCTGCTCTGAGCCTGCAGTTTCCTGTTTGGGGACAGGATTTGCTCGGGCTGCTGACTCTGAGAAAAGTCTTTTCTTTTCCCCCAAGCAGGCAGCAAAGTGTCCCCAGCCCAGCACTGACCAAGCTGTGCTGCTTGTCCTCCACAAAGGGAAATGTCTGATGAAATGTGTCCTCCCCACTTGCCTGGCTCTGAGCTTGTCCCTGGGAGCACCAAATCCTGAGATCATGTCCCTCATAAAGCTCCAGCTGGGCATGGCCCTCATCTGAAAACAAATACAAATATTTTGAAGTGGATATTTCCAGTTCCTGGAGATGGTGACATTTCCCCTGGGTGAGTGCAGGCACAGGGGACATCACTCTGATGTTGCTCCTGCTGGTTTTTTGGGTTAAAGGAAGCTCTGATGCTCTTGGAGCCTGCAGCCAGGAGCTTTCCCAGGAATCTTTGTGCTCCCAGTCGTGTTCTGTGCTTTTTTTCACCATCACTGAGCTGTCTCACGAGTTTTATCTTTTGCTCCTTTCCCCCCCAGCCATTCCCAAGGGTCAGGTCGGACCTGGCACCCCCAGAGCTGAGCTGGGGCTCCCTGTGCCCCTCTGCTGGGCTCAGCCCGAGCTGCTGCTCCCCATCCCCACACAAACCCTGAGACACACCCACACACTTGCTGCTGTGAGTCTGCAAACAGCCACCAGCTCTGCCTGGCACTCTGAGCAGACAAAATGTCTTTATTGCGACTTATCCAGCCACACCACTTGTCAATTTTACGAGTTTCTAAAACAACATCTAACGCTAGCTTGGCAATGAGTCTGTCTTAAGACAAAACCCACTCACGTTTTAGTTCCTCTGTTAAAGAGAAATGAGTGTGAGCACTATAGGCAAGCATGGATCAGCTTTTTAGCCTCCCACAAGGAGCCAAGGGGTGCTGGGATGCTGGGCAGGTGTTCCTCTGGGCCAAGGAGCATTTCATCTCGATCCAGCTGCACAGAGTGGGAACAAACACCCCATTGAGGAGAGCCTTTCTATTCCCTCTCGTGTTTATTGCAGGGAATGGGATTGCTTGCCTTCAAAAGCAGCTTCAGGTCAGGGGGTGATGGTTCAGCATTTCTGTGGTTTCTGGACCTCTATTGTGCTGCTAGAACCTGATTCGTGGATGAGCTTGGTGCACAGCCCAGCTAAAGGATGTAAATAGCCCCATTGACCCAAAATACAACCCTGATTGCCGAGGGGTGAGGTGCTGCCAGAGAGACTAAAAGGAATTTGCAGTGTGGCCTCACTGCTCTCAGAACACAAGAACAGGATTCCAATTGCCTCTTGCTGGAAAAACCCTGATGTGAGATGGGTTTTAACCACTTGTGAATAAACTGAGCTCCAATGGATTTATTTCGTTCTTACTTCAAATCCACAGAAAATACACGTGTTTTTGTGTTTCTGCAGTTGAGAATGTCACTGGTTCAGCTCAATTCTCTCCTGAGAACCAGATTTCTGGAGGGGGTCCAACACCCACTCCTGATGGTTTTTCTCTCCCTGGCTGCACACATTGTCATTCACACCAGGGATGTGTTAACCTCTCACTTCACAAGAGATTCTTCTCCAGCACCCAGCCTGATTAGTTGTGACACAAACTGTGTTATCCCTGTAATTAAGTGCCCTTGTGGGTTAGCTGGGAGATGCTGTGACCCTCGATGAGGGGAACAGGCAGCAGAGGAGCCCGGGCTGGGGGGAGGCGACATCTCCCCTTCTGCTGCTTCCATCCAGCACGAGGAATTCACCTTTTTATTTCACGTGCCTGAGCATTCCTGCAGCCCTCGGGGAGACACGGCCTGGAGCTGTCCCGGTGCCCCTGCTGGGCACCAAGCTGGGCGGGCAATCCTGGTTCTGAGCACTGCTCCAGCCTTGAGCCCTGTTTGCCAGGCTGAGCGCTTGGAGGATGGCAGTGCAGAGCAGGGTAAACACAGCTGAAGCAAATTCATTAACCATTAGCGCAAATATTTGCAGAGATTTTGGTTCTCAGCCTCTACAGCTTCCCAGAATTACAGGACTGGAGCAGGGGCAGGTGCTCAGGCAGCGATGGGCAGGCAGGGGGAAGCAGCAGAGCCCTGGAGGGACAGGCAGGGGTGGCAGGGAGTGACCCCTGAAGCCGCTGAGGACAGTTTGTCCTGCTCCTCCCCAGAGCATGGCCCTCCTCAGCCTCTGCTCCCTGCAGCAGCAGACAGCCCTGGGCGCAGCCCGGAGCGACAGGGCACAGGGAACATTCCCAGTGCCACAGGGCAGGGCTGGACGGGATTTGGGCAGGAGTTGTTCCCTGGGAGCGGCTGGGCTGGGATTCCCAGAGCAGCTGTGGCTGCCCCTGGATCCTGGCAGTGCCCGAGGCTGGACACCGGGGCTGGGACACCGGGGGCAGGGGGAGGTGGCCCTGCCGTGGCAGGGGTGGGATGGGAGGGATGGAGATGTGCTCTGGGGGATGGAGATGTGCTCTGGGGGGATGGAGATGTGCTCTGGTGCCTTCAGATGCAGCCTGGTTCTGTCCCTGTCCCTGTCACAGTCCCTGTCCCTGTGCCCATCCCTGTCCCTGTCCTTGTCCCATCCCTGTCTCCTGTACTTGTCCCATCCCTGTCCCATCCCTGTCCCTGTCCCATCCCTGTCCCTGTCCCTGTCCCATTCCTGTCCCCTGTCCTTGTCCCATTCCTGTCCCATCCCTGTCCCATCCCTGTCCCTGTCCCCATCCCTGTCCCTGTCCCTGTCCCATCCCTGTCCCTGTCCCTGTCCCTGTCCCTGTCCCTGTCCCATCCCTGTCCCGTCCCTGTCCCTGCCCCTGTCCCTGTCCCTGTCCCATCCCTGTCTCATCCCTGTCCCTGTCCCCATCCCTGTCCCTGTCCCTGTCCCCATCCCTGTCCCATCCCTGTCCCATCCCTGTCTCAGCCCTGTCCCTGTCCCTGTCCCTGTCCCTGTCCCTGTCCCTGTCCCTGTCCCTGTCCCTGCCCCATCCCTGTCCCATCCCTGTCCCAGCCCTGTCTCAGCCCTGTCTCTGTCCCTGTCCCTGTCCCAGCCCTGTCCCTGTCCCTGTCCCTGTCCCTGTCCCTGTCCCTGCCCCTGCCCCATCCCTGCCCCTGCCCCATCCCTGTCCCTGTCCCAGCCCTGTCTCTGTCCCTGTCCCTGTCCCAGCCCTGTCCCTGTCCCCTGTCCCTGTCCCTGTCCCTGTCCCTGCCCCTGCCCCATCCCTGTCCCATCCCTGTCCCTGTCCCTGTCCTGCCCCTGTCCCATCCCTGTCCCTGTCCCTGTCCCTGTTTGCTCAGGGTGCAGCTCTGGCCAAGGCTGGAGCTCTGCTGGCCTGCACAGGGCAGGGGGACAGGAGCCAGCAGAAATCACCTGGGTGTGCCAGGCAGGGATGTTCCCAGAGCCTGTGGTCGGGTATTTCCCAAGGAAATCACACAAGAGCAGAATTATGTATTCTATGGTTCCATGTTTCTGAGAGAGATGCAAATTGAGACATAAGGCTTCTCTCTGTAATATACAATAAAAATTCAATGGCTGGCAGTTGACATAAAGCTTATAAATATGTTTTCAAATAAGTACAACAGCCATGAGATCAGGAATCAGTAAGTCATAATGCATTTCAGCACAACACTGATGAACCCATTTTTCTGGCACATGTGAAATAACGAGCTCATTTGAATTCTTTATGGATAACAGATAACAGCTTGAGAGCCATGTGCCGTGCCATTCACTTTCATGGCTCCATCTCCTCCACACTCGGTGCTCCCGTGGCACTGGGGTCGGGAGCACGGGGTGGGCTGTGCATTCCTGCTTGCTCTTCTCCTCCTTGCTGCTGTGAAATGTGGCTATCATCAAAAACCCAACAAACCAAGCAGCCATTTGGTGCCTCAGAGCAGCAGCTGACTGAAGTGGCCGCAGATTACGTTGTTAGTAACTTTTCTGGAATTTTTTCATTTATCTCTGCTTTGTATCTCTGCTGTTGCTCTCTAATCATCACTCCCACAAGGCTTTGTGCTCCTATTGAGGCAGCAGCTAAATGAGCTGAGAATTAGATCTATATTACATCAGCAGTGGGCACTGCAGATATTACCAACACATTAAGAGAGAAATTCAAATGAAACAAACAGGAACATGTTCTTTCCTATTCCTGAAATTGATCCTGATTCCACAGCTGAGCAGTGCTCAGGAGGAAGAGATGAGCTTTGTCACCAAGGAGCCCTGGATGAGATCATTGCCTGGAACAGGATTACTGCACTCTGCCACTTCATTTCTCTGTGTCCTTCCAAGGTTGTCTGGGCTGGGTGCTCTGTTCTGGTGGCACTTTAAAGCTCTGAGCTGGAGGAGTTTTGGCTGTGCAGGGTTGGTCCTTGGCAGTCCTGCAAGGCAGCTCTGGGTTTTGAGAAATTACATTTATTCTGTGTTAAATGTCCTCCAGTTTGATTCAGTGGTTAACTCTGCTCATTGCTGGAAATTCAAATAAACCCTGGAGGAGACAAACATTGGAGAAGCAGTGAAAATGTGCATTATTTTAGCTGTGAGGTGTGTTAGGGTTGGGCAGGCTCCCTGCAGCTCTGCTGGACACTCCTGCCCTGAGGTTTGGGGTTCACCTCCTGAACCTTTCAGGGGGACTTGGGGACCCATTGCACTCGGCTGGGAATGACCAAATCAGAATTAATTAATCAGAATTGATGGGAAGGGCCAGTCCTCACTGCAGGGTGGAGACTCCAGTGGGCACAGCTGGATGTGCAGGGATTTGGTCCAGGACACTGCAGAGCACATCTGGATGAGCAGGGATTGGATCCAGGACACTGCAGGGCACAGCTGGATGAGCAGGGATTGGATCCAGCACACTGCAGGGCACAGCTGGATGAGCAGGGATTGGACCCACGACACTGCAGGGCACAGCTGGATGTGCAGGGATTGGATCCGGGACACTGAGCACAGCTGGATGAGCAGGGATTGGATCCAGCACACTGCAGGGCACAGCTGGATGTGCAGGGATTGGACTCAGGACACTGCAGAGCACATCTGGATGTGCAGGGATTGGGACACAGCACACTGCAGGGCACAGCTGGATGTGCAGGGATTGGATCCAGCACACTGCAGGGCACAGCTGGATGAGCAGGGATTGGATCCAGCACACTGCAGGGCACAGCTGGATGAGCAGGGATTGGACCCAGGACACTGCAGGGCACAGCTGGATGTGCAGGGATTGGACCCACGACACTGCAGGGCACAGCTGGATGTGCAGGGATTGGGACCAGCACACTGCAGGGCACAGCTGGATGTGCAGGGATTGGGACCAGCACACTGCAGGGCACAGCTGGATGAGCAGGGATTGGACCCACGACACTGCAGGGCACAGCTGGATGTGCAGGGATTGGACCCACGACACTGCAGGGCACAGCTGGATGTGCAGGGATTGGATCCAGGACACTGAGCACATCTGGATGAGCAGGGATTGGATCCAGGACACTGCAGGGCACAGCTGGATGTGCAGGGATTGGATCCAGGACACTGCAGGGCACAGCTGGATGTGCAGGGATTGGATCCAGGACACTGCAGGGCACAGCTGGATGTGCAGGGATTGGACCCAGCACACTGCAGGGCACAGCTGGATGAGCAGGGATTGGATCCAGGACACTGCAGGGCACAGCTGGATGTGCAGGGATTGGATCCGGGACACTGCAGAGCACATCTGGATGAGCAGGGATTGGATCCAGGACACTGCAGGGCACAGCTGGATGTGCAGGGATTGGATCCAGGACACTGCAGGGCACAGCTGGATGTGCAGGGATTGGATCCAGGACACTGCAGGGCACAGCTGGATGTGCAGGGATTGGACCCACGACACTGCAGGGCACAGCTGGATGTGCAGGGATTGGATCCAGGGCACTGCAGGGCACAGCTGGATGTGCAGGGATTGGGACCCAGCACACTGCAGGGCACAGCTGGATGTGCAGGGATTGGATCCAGGACACTGCAGGGCACAGCTGGATGAGCAGGGATTGGACCCACGACACTGCAGGGCACAGCTGGATGTGCAGGGATTGGATCCAGGGCACTGCAGGGCACAGCTGGATGTGCAGGGATTGGATCCTGGGTCCTTCTGCTCTGGGCACCCATCATTTCCAGCAGGACAAATACACGATGTTCTATCTCACCCCGGATCTCCACTCTTGAACGACAGCAAAACTGTAATTTTGTTTATATTTACTGACTTTGGCAGTCAGGAAACCCTGAGAGCAGGAGCATATCTTGATAAACCCAAATAGCAACCTCTGAGACTGCATAATTAATCCAGTTTTGGTGTGAATCCAGTAATAGTGCACAATAAATCTGACCTGAATGCAGCAGAAAGTAAGAGAATTCTATATTAATGCTTTATAATAGGTTTATAGTTAAATAAATTTTCTGAAAGCATAGGGGTCTCATTGTTACTCCGTCAGCTTTCCCCACAGCAATATTTTCCCATGATTAAGTTGGAGATCAGATAACCACCTTATGCAGTATATACCCAATAGCAATTTAAAAAATTCAATATCAGCTGTATTATTCTAAAGACTCATTCCATTTTCAATGCAATGTAAGTACAAAATAAAGAGATAAACTACATATAAAATGTAAAACATGGGAAAATTTATCACTTGCAAACATAAAAGCCAAAAGGATAAAAAAAGAGAACAAAAGCAAATGGAGGCCATAAAAGGATACAGAAAAAAAAAGATAAATCCACAGCGTTACCTTTTCTATATGCGTTTGGCTGGGGTTTATTAAGGTGCATTCACTCTAGTACAGAATATAATCACCTCTGTAATGCACTTCACTGCTGCAGGCTAAATTAATTTATGTCGTGCTGGAAATGTCGGGTCCCGCTGGATGGGAGGGGACGGGAGAGCAGCAGCTGAGCCAGGGGGCCCTCCCTGTGGGAGGAGGGGGACAGGCTGGGCCAGTGACCCAGAGCATCCCCTGGATCCCATCCCATTGATCCCATCCCAATCCCATTGATCCCATCCCCTTGAGCCCATCCCATCGCATTGATCCCATCCCAATCCCATTGATCCCATCCCCTGGATCCCATCCCATTGATCCCATCCCATCCCATAGATCCCATCCCATTATCCCATCCCATCCCATGGATCCCATCCCATCCCATTGATCCCATCCCATTGATCCCATCCCATTGATCCCATCCCATCCCATCCCATTATCCCATCCCATCCCATCCCATTATCCCATCCCATCCCATCCCATCCCATCCCATTATCCCATCCCATCCCATCCCATCCCATCCCATCCCATCCCATCCCATCCCATCCCATCCCATCCCATCCCATCCCATCCCATCCCATCCCATCCCATCCCATCCCATCCCATCCCATCCCATCCCATCCCATCCCATCCCATCCCATCCCATCCCATCCCATCCCATCCCATCCCATCCCATCCCATCCCATCCCATCCCATTATCCCATCCCATCCCTGCCTCTGTGGCTGTGGGTTCTCAGCCCTGAGCTGTGTCCTGTGGCACAGGGACTGTGCAGGGACTGGGGCATCCTCCCAGCCCAGCGGCCCCATGTGGGTGCTGCAGAGTGAGGACATGGGGACAGCGGGAGGAGAAGGAGAACTGAGCTGCCACTGTCTGCCCATGGTCTGGGCAAACAACCGGGTGTGTCCCTGTCCCTGTCCCTGTCCCTGTCCCCGTCCCCTGTCCATAGTCCCTGCCCCTGTCCCTGTCCCATCCCTGTCCCTGTCCCTGTCCCTGTCCCTGTCCCTGTCCCTGTCCCTGTCCCATCCCCTGTCCCTGTCCCTGTCCCCGTCCCCTGTCCCCATGGTTCCCTGTCCCTGTCCCTGTCCCTGTCCCTGTCCCTGTCCCATCCCTGTCCCTGTCCCATCCCTGTCCCTGTCCCTCTCCCTGTCCCTCATCCCTGTCCCCATCCCTGTCCCTGTCCCTGTCCCTCTCCCTGTCCCATCCCTGTCCCTGTCCCTGTCCCCTCTCCCAGGAGCTCCCTCTCTATGGGGCTGCTCTGTGGGGCCGTTCCCCCCTGGCTGGGGCTCTGGGGGTCCCAGCCCAGCCTCCCCTCCTGCCGTGGTGCCCAGGCCCTGGGCGCTGGCTCTGTCCCTGCTCTGGGTGCTGGCAGCAATGCCCTCGTCCTCGTCCCTGAGTTCTGCTGCCCAGACCCACCCGGTGAACACCCACCGCTCCTGCCCCTCACTGCAGCTCAGGTCACACTAACGACTCCAGCACGAGCCTGTGCTCAGTTGTAATTGCTGTGCCTGCTGTGGAAAAAGCTGCCCCAGCTGACGCTGTGCGGACGCGGTTCCACCCAGGCACAGATGGTTTGTTTCTGTCCCTTCGCTGAATTGCCATTTGTGTCACGATCTCCAGCCGATCCTACAGTTCATAAACACAACAACAGATTTCCAGCGGGCACTCTGGGTTCACACAGCCTTTTTCTCAGGAAATAAAAAAGCCATTTGTGGGAAAACAACCCCACCGAAACCCAGAAAACATTTGAGAGAGAAACTGGACTCCTGCGTTATCCAGTGACCCGTGCTTCAAAGAACATCATAATTTCTGCTCCAAAACACAAAGTTACTCACTCCTGCTCTTCAGAACCTCCCGTGTCAGAAACAAAGAGCCATGAAACGGAGGCAATGGAATGAAGTATTTACCCTAAAAATGAAAGGCAGGATGCAAAGTTTCTGGTGTGAACAGCAGCCGGGAGGGGAGGCTTTGCTGCAGGAGTGGTGACTTCCAGCGCCATGCCGAGCTCTGTACCATGGTGGTCACCCCTGAAGAGAGCCCTGGGCTCCTGTAGGAGCACACTGGAGTGGGGAAGGTCAGTGCAGCCCAGGGCAAACCAGGGAAGCAGCACTGGGGCCATCCCATTCCGGGGCTCTCTGTTTCCTCTCTGCTCCCTGCAGCGTAGCTCCAGGTGAGATTTTGGACTCCCAGCATCTACACTTGAAGGTTTGCTGAGGGCTGCCCTGGCTGTGCTGTCCAGAGGTGATGACTGGTTTGGTTTGTGGCAAGCCCCGGTGGGATGGGAGGAGCAGAGTTTGGCAGAACCATCGAGGGGAGCCAGCCCTGGGCAGCGACACCTCCCACCCTCCCGTGCTGCTGGCTCAGCTCTGGGGACTGCCCTGGATGCTCCACACCACTTCCCCTTTGGCATTTGGGGCAGTTCTGAACTGGGGCTCCTTGCTGGGGCAGATTTCCGTGGATCAGAAAGGTGAGATGGAAGAACAGGACTAAGGAGTTTGGTTTCTCCTTGACACCATTCCCCTCTTAGCACATCCCTGGGTTTATTTCCCTCCAGGGACATCACCTTGCCAGCCTGGCTGTGCTCAGAGAAGTGCCCTGTGCCCTTTCCTGGCGTCTGCAGGCTGCCCCTGACACCTGAGCTTGGGACAGGGAGAGGGGACAGGGAAATGGGACAGGGAGAGGGGAAAGGGAGAGGGGACAGGAAATGGGGCAGGGAGAGGGGACAGGGAAATGGGACAAGGAAATGGGACAGGGAAATGGGACAGGGAGAGGGACAGGGAGAGGGACAGGGAGAGGGACAGGGAGAGGGACAGGAAATGGGACAGGGAGAGGGAAAGGGAGAGGGACAGGAAATGGGACAGGGAGAGGGACAGGAAAGGGGACAGGGAGAGGGACAGGGAGAGGGGACAGGGAAATGGGACAGGGAGAGGGGACAGGGAAATGGGACAGGGAGAGGGGACAGGGAGAGGGGACAAGGAAGTGGGAGAGCTGCTGGTGGTCCCTGGGCAGGACACTTACGGGGACATGGGCAGGACAGGCAGGTAATTTGGGACCAGACCTGGTTTCAGGAGCTGGGGTACTCCTCACTGGGTTCTGGGGAACCCCTCAGCTGTGTTTTGGGGTCCCCCTCACTGGATTCTGGGGAACCCCTCAACTGGGCCCTGGCTGCCCCCTCTGCAGTGATCCAGGGGGGCTCCTTCCTCCCCACAAATTCCAAACCTCACCAAACACCGAGATACCTAATTGGGAATGGGTAATAAACTTAATATGCATGAAAATGTGCATGGAAAGCTCTGCCCTCAGCAGCAGCGGGCTCTCCCAAATTTCCATAATGCTAAGCAGCGTCTTGCTCACATGCCCACGGATCACTGTTGTCATGGATACTGGTACATACCTTGTTTTCTTCCTGAGATCGATCAAATATGAGCATTTGGATGTTCTCTGGATTTGCCTGAATGTTCTAAGCACATTTTGACACTAGTAAATAATATTAAACAGCTGTGTAATTTATGCTGGAAGACTGAACACACTCCAGCTCAGGATTTTAACACCCTTTTTTCACCCTTGAGGTTTCCAGTCCAAGCTCAGCCCGGTGACATTCTCACGGGGATGGAGCATGACTGAGCTGCGTTCCTGCTGTGGGGTTTGACCCTGAAGAGCCCCTCCACGGGCTGAGCACTCCCAGGGCAGGGCAAGGAGTCACCAGCCTGGTTTTCAAGCATGAGCTGATCCCTTTCGAGGTAATTTGAAAGATAATCCCAGCCTAAAACCAAAATCTAGCAGATTTCTGTGTTGCACCTGCTTCCTTTAGGTGGAGACAAGAAGAGCTACGGGCACTGTGGGGTGTAGCTGCTTTGGGGTCAGATACTTTCCAACCCCAGGGTGCTACCAGAGTCCAAATAGCTCAGAACTCTCGTGGCAGAGCCCCAGCTCCGTGCTAGAGGAGAACAAAGGCTGAGATGGTGCTGCAAAAATTCTGAAGATGACTTTATTTCTTCGAAGGGAATTGCTAACAACGGTCTAATTAAATCAGACAACAAAGGGTTTTTATAGGTCTCTAGGGGATTGAACTTCTGACCAATAAAAACTACAAATTACAAACGAACCAATTACCTTAAAATTCTAAGTAAGAAAAAGACCGATTACCTTATAACTTCAAGAACCAATAGAAATCTTAAGAGATAACAGGAGTTTCGATGAGGGAGAGGGGTCCTGTTTAAGGAATTCCTTTGTTCAGGGGACAGAACCCCAGGGGCACTTTTTGGGGGAAGTAACATCTTCTGCAGCGGGGGACCCTTGGAAGCAGGTTCCCTCCTCTCCTCCCTGCAACAGCTGCTGCTCCACCTGCAGGTGCTGGGCACCTGAAATGGGAATTCCAGTCCCAGCAACGGGAACCCAAACTCCTGCTTCGCCTCCTTGCTGATTCCTCAGTCCGCAGGAACCTTTGTGCTGCCTTGGGCTGGAGCAGAGATCTCTGAGTGCCCGTCCTTGTGGCAGGGCTTCCCTGGCACCACAAACACCGCTGAGCTGAAGCCCTCGTGCTCTGGGTCTGGAGCTGGTAACAAGCCCAGGTGCTCTCAGGCTCTGTCTGCTGGGTCAGCAGCCGAGTGCAAACCCCCTGGCGAGGAGTGCAGCTCGAGGAGCTCAGGCTGGGAAATGGGCTCCTGCCTGTGCTCTCCGGAATTAAATTCAATTAGGTTCCATCTATCAGCGGCAGAGAAAGAAGATGTTGAAATAATAAGACAAGGGAATGATAATATTCTTGGAAAAGAAGTAACATTTGTCACGATTAAAGAACAAAACTGCAATAGAGTCAACTCCCTTATCTGCAGTTTGTGAAGTGGAGAGTATATAAAATAAACATGGGATAAATATTTGAGAAATACACGCACAAAGCCCTGATTCTGAGAGAAAACAACATCCACCTCTGCACAGACTCACTGGGTGCTGCAGATTTGCGTTTAAACTGCACCTGAGGCCGAGGCACTGGGTGTGCTCCTGGTGCTGTGGCAAACAGCTGGAGCAAAGCCGGGGCTGAAACGTGAAACCAGGAAAGCTGGAAGAGCCTGGGGCGGCCAAAGGGCAGCTGGGACCGGGGCAGGAGGCTGGAAATGGGGATCCACAGGTGAGAGATGGAGCCCAGCACAGGTGTGATCCCAGCACAGGTGTGATCCCAGCACAGGTGTGAGATCAGCACAGGTGTGAGCTCAGCACAGGTGAGAGATCAGCACAGGTGTGAGATCAGCACAGGTGTGAGATCAGCACAGGTGTGAGATCAGCACAGGTGTGAGCTCAGCAGAGGTGTGAGATCAGCACAGGTGTGATCCCAGCACAGGTGTGATCCCAGCACAGGTGTGAGCTCAGCACAGGTGTGAGATTAGGACAGGTGTGAGATCAGCACAGGTGTGATCCCAGCACAGGTGTGAGCTCAGCACAGGTGTGAGATCAGCACAGGTGTGAGATCAGCACAGGTGTGAGATTAGGACAGGTGTGAGATCAGCACAGGTGTGAGATCAGCACAGGTGTGAGATTAGGACAGGTGTGAGATCTGCACAGGTGTGAGATCAGCACAGGTGTGATCCCAGCACAAGTGTGAGCTCAGCACAGGTGTGATCCCAGCACAGGTGTGAGCTCAGCACAGGTGTGAGATTAGGACAGGTGTGATCCCAGCACAGGTGTGAGCTCAGCACAGGTGTGAGATCAGCACAGGTGTGAGATCAGCACAGGTGTGATCCCAGCACAGGTGTGATCCCAGCACAGGTGTGAGCTCAGCACAGGTGAGGTGGCTCTGGACCTGCAGCTGGATCCTGGGCCTGTGGCTGCAGGTCTCTGAGGTGTTCGGGTTTGGACTCTGCTGCCTTAACAAGGCCCTTGAGGAGAAAACTTCAAAAAGATCAAAACCTGAGGAAGACAGACCCCGATATTCAAAGGAGGCCGGTGTCTCCTCTTTCCTTTGTAGGAGGAAAAAAAAAGGTTGAGAAAAGAGAAAAGGGAAATGTAATTCTGTTTCATTTGTGTGTGCATGAACAAATTCGTTTCAGAAGCAATTTTACAGTAATTATGACCATCTCCAATGGATTAGATTTTCAGAACTATTCCCTCTAACGTCAAGATGAAAACTTTCACGTCCTGATTTTTTTATTTGATGTTCCAACCATTTAAGGGTTCCAATAATTTGTGTGCATGAGTACACTAGAACAAAAACACGTTTACGACTTCTGAGTTTTGTGACACTGAAAATTTTATGGTGAAGTGATTTTGACCTTTGGAGGATATAAAAAATTCAATGGTAACATGATCTTTATCTCTCAGCACAGCACGTTATGGTCTCTAGTTTCAGCTCCTGTTCCCTGATAAAGAGATGTGTTTGATCTTTTACTCCTCCTAATGCTTCAAGTGTATCATAATTAGAAATTTATTTGCTAATCACTGTGATGGGGCTGATACAAGAATCCATTTAGCACTTCTGTGTCTGAGGTACTTCCTTCCACTGGGGAAACACTGTGGATCCATCAAGGAAAGGCACAAAGCTTTCTAAATTTTTTTTGAGTGGAATTTGAGGCAAATGAACTTCAGGGAAATCAGGTGAGTTTTGGGCACTGTGCGTGCTGCACCCTGGAATACTAAAGGCATCACACTGTGTGCATATTCCCTGCCACTTTCCCCATGGTTCTCTCATTTTTGTTGTTCATATTCCAAAATCTGAACAGAATTACAAAGGCACAGAACAGTAAGGTGTGTTTGGGCTGGTTTATTGCAATTGCAGATGTCCTGCTTTCATCCTAAGGGTCCCTCCAAAACACAGCAAGGACTGCAGCCTTAGCCCTCGTGCTTTTGTGGAACATACAAATGAGCCAGTCTTTATTCTCTGGGCAGGATGGGAAAGCAAAATTAGTGCTGAGTCTTGGAGCAATTACCCCCAGGTACCATCTCTGCCAAACCACAGCCAGCTGATGCTGAACGGTGCTTCCTTTAAATTTAAACAAAGCCTCTGATCTTGGGAGCACATCAAAAAGCATCAGACATCATCATTCATGTATTAACAATCAAATTATTTAGTTATTGGCTCAAAGCAAAGCCAGCACACAGGGATGGTGTTGTTTGCATTCCTCAGGCTCACGTGTGCAGGTGGTGTCTTTGTGTTCTGGGAGGAAAATCCACCTGCAAACAGCTGAGTTCTCACAGGTTTGTCCTGGGCTCCCAGCAGGTTAATCCTCGTGGGGAAACCAGTCCTCGTGGGGAAACCAGTCCTTGTGGGGAAACCTGTTGGGAAGGAAATAGAAAAATCTTATGAGTGCCTAGCAAGTAGTTCTGAAATAACAGATGAAATAGAGATGTTGGCAATTTTCGACATAAATGCTGAAAACAGCCATGTGAAGGTTTGAGACCTCTTCCTTTGTTTAGATGATACCAAATGCCACAAAGTACCAAAGAACCAGCAGACATCCTGTCCCAAGCCTGGCAGGAAAGGTCTGAAGAGAAGGGTTACAGGTAAGAAAGCCATAAAACATGGTGGGAATTTAGTAGTTCCTATAGGTTGGATGCAGATATTAGGAAATTAGTATATTGTATTGGATTGGTTAATGGAAATTAGAATATTAATAATAGAAGAATACTTATTGTAAATGGGAAATCTCTCTCTTACCCCTCTTGCTCATACCTCTCTCTCTTACGCCCTTCTCTCACTCTCTTACTCTCCATGCTCTACACTCTCTCTTGCACCCACAGCCCTTATAATAAAATACAAACCTGAAGAACAGAAAATAGAGAGCTCCTGAGTCTC
The DNA here is from genome assembly GCA_034336665.1 of Luscinia megarhynchos. Classification (NCBI taxonomy): domain Eukaryota; kingdom Metazoa; phylum Chordata; class Aves; order Passeriformes; family Muscicapidae; genus Luscinia; species Luscinia megarhynchos. The sequence continues at coordinate 117,584 of CM067571.1, forward strand.
TCCAGCGACTGTCCAACCAACATAATAACCTCCACAGAAACCAGTCCTTGTGGGGAAACCAGTCCTTGTGGGGAAACCAGTCCTCGTGGGGAGATCAGGTGCTGATCCCTGTTATTAGCCAGATCTTTTTCCAGAGTCAGGCCAAACCACAGCCAAGCCTTTTCTGTGAAATCCAGTTCTGCACATGCAACCAGTAGTTCCCAGTGCTGAGCTCAGCAAATCTCTGTAACTTTTTGCTTTTCTGTGTTGTTTTTGAGACTGATGTGCTTTGTAATAAATAAGCTTTTAGCAGCTATCAGCTGCTTGGCTCATTTAGGATAATCCTACAAAGGCGGTGCCCAGAGCACCAGAGTCAATAACCTCACAGGACCCTGCTCAGAGCCCCTCGGGGTGATCCCTCCTGCAGGGCAAGATTTGCACAGCTTTACAGGAGGGGCAAATTCCAATTCACCCCTTCCAACCCGAGATGGGGCTGGCATTTGACAGACATCTCTAATTCTCCTTTGGCAACAATAGGATATATTCCCAGTTCCTGGAAGTCTTTGCATATTAAATAACAGAAATAATTTTCTGGAAGGATCTGAAGGAAGATCTGTCACTTTTCTCCTGGTTCTGGAGCCAGTCCCAGCACAGGGCACCCAGCTGGGGTTTGAAGGCAGGTGTGGCCAAGGTGACCTGTCTGGGAGGACAAGCACCAGGCTGTGCTGCTGCTGGGAGGAGAAGGGTTTGCACACTGCTGGCTGCTGCGTAAATACATTTCAGGGGGTGATTTACTGCGTGCAGCACTGTTAGACTCCTGAAGAGAAAGCCAAAATAGAATGTGTGGTCACCTTGAAGGCACACAGGCTCAGGCACCTTGACAATGTGCTTAGAAAAAGTGATAATCAGGAGTGCTCGGTAATGACCCAGGGTTTTACAGCCGGATCATTCAAACATCCCGAGCAAAGATGGCAGAGAACATTGTTAGTGAGCTCATTAGTCCTCTCAAGCTGCCAAGCAAAGCCATTAATGGGAGATTCAGGTTTGCTAAGGAGGGGATTTGCAAAGGCAATCTTTGAAGACAGAGAAAACGCCAGTGTTGGCAGGGGCCGGTTTCCCAGCGGGATTAAAACCTGCTCAGAGGGGCCCCTGACCCAGGGCTGCCCCTGCAGCCGGCACTGCCCTGTCCCTGCTCTCACTGACAGCTCTGCCTGCTCTGGGCACTGCCTTGGGTGTCTTGTGCAGCTCGGCAGCGAATGAGGCACTCAGCATAAACAAACAAACAAACAAACAACAAACAAACAAATAAATAAATGAACAACTGCTGATTCATGCCCCCCTTTCCATCGACGGTTTGTTTCCCACCCTGTTTTTTATTAACCTTATTCTCTTACATTTCCCTGGACCCCTGTTTATCGGGTGTGACGGAATTTTTCCTGCTGCCTCTGTCACCTCGTTCTTCACTTTTACAGGCTGCTGTGGAGCTCTGGAGAGCTCCCTCGAGTGGGGCTTGCAGGAGACAGGCTGAGTGCGTTATGTGGAGAGCGAGGGGCCTTTCCAGAGAGGCTTTGGCAGGAGCTGGAAGCGCAGGTCACACAGAGAACACAGCGTGTGAGCAGCAGCAAGGTGCAAATCCCTTGGTGTGGGTGTGTTCAAAGAAGCACGGGCAAAACAAGCCATGTTTTATGAATAATTGTCCTTTCCCCAAGCTTGTAGTCCTGCTTATGTTCCGTGAACAAAGCACTGTGGGTTTTGTTCTTCCAGAGAAACACAGGCTGGCAGGTAAGGAGCAGTTCTTGGCCGCAGTTCAGCCCTGAAAGCCCTTTGCACTCCTCCTGTCCCTTTCCATTCTCCCTGTCCCTTTCCCATTCCCTGTCCCTTTCCATCCCCCAGTCCCTTTCCATCCCTCCTGTCCCTTTCCATTCCCTCCTGTCCCTTTCCATCCCTCCTGTCCCTTTCCATCCCTCCTGTCCCTTTCCATACCCCCTGTCCCTTTCCATCCCCCTGTCCCTTTTCCATCCCTCCTGTCCCTTTCCATTCCCCCTGTCCCTTTTTATCCCTCCTGTCCCTTTCCATTCCCCTGTCCCTTTTCATCCCTCCTGTCCCTTTCCATTCCCCTGTCCCTTTCCATCCCTCCTGTCCCTTTCCATTCCCCCTGTCCCTTTCCATCCCCCTGTCCCTTTCTATCCTCTGTCTATTTTCCATCCCCCCTGACCCTTTCCCATGGTTCTGCCCCTCTTCTCCCAGAGCTGCCAAACCCTTGGGCTGGGAACAGGGTCGGGTTGCTCACAGCAGCCACCTTGGGAGCCCCATCACACCAGGGTGTCCTGGGAAAATAAATATTTATGAGGAAAAGCTACAAATTGCCAAGAAAAGCCAAGTTGTTCTGCAAATTATCAGAGAGCTGGAACACATTGTGGAAGGAAAAGGTATTTTCTGAAAAGACCTTTCAAGCACAATGCCTCATTCTCTGCAATGTTCATCTTCAAAAAACCAAGAATGGGGAAGGATTAATGGTCCAGGACCCTGCGAATTCGCACTTCCCGGAACAAAGAACAAAGATGTAAAGCCTGTCTTCAAATGTCCCTGTTTTCTACAAAGGAATATAATTTTGCTTCTGTCATCATTTCAAGAAATACTTTCTCCACAATGATTTCTCTTCCAAAGTCAAAGAGTTGAAATCTTGAAAAAAAAAAAAAAGAAGAGGAGGAAGAAAAACCCTTGCATTTTCTGGGAGAAAAAAAATACCCAGCAACATAGGCTCTTATTTTGCTGGCAGAGGCAGAAATCACTTGAAACAAGAAGAAAGAAGGAGAAGCTGAACATGTTTCAATTAAAAAAAACATTATTAGCTCACAAAGGAAGAGATAAAAAAGGCTTTGCTCTCCAGGAGAGTGATGGGGTTGCCTGGGCTGGGGAATGGGGACACAGGACAGGGCTGGGGAATGGGGAATGGGGAATGGAGAATGGGGAATGGGGACACAGGACAGGACAGGGCTGGGGAATGGGGAATGGAGACACAGGACTGGGGAATGGGGTATGGGAAATGGGGACACAGGACAGCGCTGGGGAATGGGGAATGGAGACACAGGACAGGGCAGGGCTGGGGAATGAGGACACAGGACAGAACTGGGAGGGCACTGAGGGGTGGCCTTGGTGGCCCCACAGAGGCTGGGGCAGAGGAGATCCTGTGCAGAGCCCTCCTCACCTGGGCACAGGTGGGTGAACTCCGAGCCCAGGGCTTTACTCCTGTAATCTGTGTGGGCACAACCAGGCAGAGACCCTGCCTCATCACTCAGAAGCAAATTGATTTGGACTGAAAGGAACCAGAAGCAGAATTATTTGGACTGAAAGGAAATTCAGATGCATCACGAAGAATCTTGTAATAAATGAATGCAAATTGTTCTTACCACTCACACTCGGAGCAAACTCTGCTCTGGCAGCATCATGTGGCTGATGGTCACCAGAGAGCTCATTTTTGTGAATATCTCTTAATTTCCAGGCACTTGTTGTGTGCTTATAAATAAGTAATAACATCTCATCTGGAAGCAGGCACTCAGGAAATGGCATTTCTCAGGCTTTGCTATGCACAGAACAGCCTCTGAGGGCAGCAATCTGACAAGTTAAATGCCCAGCCATGCCCAGGGCTGGCCTGGCTGCCCGTGACCCCTGTGGCTTCTGAACCTGATTTATTATGGATGATGCAGCGAGCCTGAGCAGCGAGAGCTGCTGGACACGATGAGCCCCAGCCAGGGTGACCCAGGTTAATGCTCTCCACAGCAGAGAACCACGTCAATCCATCATCTGGGACAGTGGCACTGCCAGGGGTGGCACTGCCAGGGCGTCACAGGCACGGAGGAGCTGTCACTGTCACATTGCCCCTGCAGGTGTGTCCTGGTGTGAAGGACAGGTGTCTGCCAATACAGGCAGGAGCTTCTCTTTCAAATGGAGAATGTAAACCCCCTCCCTCCAAATTATTATTAATTTTGAAATTAAGTGGCTCTCAGGCAAAGAGATGGGAATTAGGAATAACAGTTCTTTATTAGGAAAATTAAAATAGAAATGCAGTATTACAAAGAACAATCCCAAACCCTGCCAGAGTCAGAATCCAAGCTGACACCCGTCAGTCAGTCAGGGTGTTGGCAGCAGTCCCATTCAATGGTGGCTGCATCCTCCTGCAGTGGCAGATGTGGTTCAGCTGGAGCAATGCTCCTGTAGAAGGTGCAGTTTCCTCTGAAGCTCCAGGGATGATGTGCAAAGGTCTGGCTTTCCTCTGGAATCCAGTGGAAAGAAGGTTCCTTGCTGTCCAAAATCTCAGTTTTTATCTGGGTAGGAAAGGCTTGGCTCCTCCCCTGGCTGGAGCATCTCCCAGTGGGATGATGGAATTTTATCAGCCATGCACTGGGACTCAATGGCCATGAACAGGAGATATCTCCTGGAGGGAGGATGGGCTGTGGGAAGATAAAGATGATTGCCCCAGCTGGTTTAAAGATGGCTCATTAGCAGGAGATATCTCCCACAGCAATAAGAATGACTGCCGCACCCTATTTTTAACAATGGCCCATTAACAGGAGATATTCCCACAGAGAGCAGGCTCATTACCACACCCTGTTTTTAACAATGGCCCATTAACAGGAGCTATTCCCACAGAGAGAAGGATCACTGCCCCACCCGGTTTTTAACAATGGCCCATTAACAGGAGATATCTCCTGAAGGGAGGATGGGCTGTGGAAAGATAAAGATGATTGCCCCAGCTGGTTTTTAACAATGGCCCATTAGCAGATAATATGTGCCAGGAGATAAGGGTCACTGCCCCACCCGGCTGCAGCAGATGGGGACAGAATTCACATTTCTGGTCACATCCTGTACTGTAACCCAAGACAGGGAGGAGGGACAGATGTGAGCCACAGCACACAGAGCTCATGGCATCCTCCTGCTCTGGCTTGGCACAGCTCTGGGCAGCACGGGTCACCAGACCTGGCTTGGTATAATAAACAGTTTAAATTCCCCTTCCCCTGTCCCCTTCCAACAAGAATTCATCTGGATTTCCCACCCCGCCCCGCAATATTTTAACCACAGCTCTGCATATTTCCTCTGTTCTTTCTGGACGCTGCTTTTAGGATTTTACACCGTTTTGGGATTGCAAAAGGGTCTTTATGAACTTACACCTCAAGATACAAGATAAATACATAATTAAATATTCTACAGCTGCTTCCCTCCCTGTCTCAAATAACTGACCTAGCAGGCTCATTCTAACGCCCTTCCTGAAGAATTAGTGATGGATCTCACTGCAGAAATGAAGTCTCATTCAGAAATGGCAACACTCTTCAAGGTAAGAAAGGTGGAACCGTCTCCTGCCCAGATGATCAACAGGACTTCTTGTCTGCTGTCCAGGTAGCTGAATATAAATTAATCATCAGCCTGCAGAGGAGGAAATGTTCCCATTTGCTCGGCAGCAGAGGGATTCAGCTTCAGCCTCATGAATTCTTTATGGTTAAATCTCATCCATCATGTAAATGAGCTGTGGGTGCCTGCAGGCACCAGCAGGAGCAGGGCTGGATTTCAGTTCTCACACCTCTGCGAGCTCGTGGTCAGCACCTGGGGGAGCTTAGGCACTGAAATCTCGTGACTTCTGTTTGAATCTCTGGTTCTTCTTCTTCAGGGTGTGTCAGGGTGAGTTTAGGGTGAGTTTAGGGTGTGTCAGGGTGTGTCAGATTGAGCTCAGGGTGAGTTTAGGTGAGTTTAGGGTGAGCTCAGGGTGTGTCAGGGTGAGTTTAGGGTGAGTTTAGGGTGTGTCAGGGTGTGTCAGGGTGAGCTCAGGGTGAGTTTAGGGTGAGTTTAGGGTGTGTCAGGGTGTGTCAGGGGTGAGCTCAGGGTGAGTTTAGGGTGAGCTCCAGGTGAGTTTAGGGTGAGTTTAGGGTGTGTCATGTCAGAGGTGAGTTTAGGTGAGCTCAGGGTGTGTCAGGGTGAGTTTAGGGTGAGTTTAGAGTGTGCTAGGGTGAGTTCAGGTGAGTTTAGGTGAGTTTAGGGTGTGTCAGGGTGTGTCAGGGTGTGTCAGATTGAGCTCAGGGTGAGTTTAGGGTGAGCTCAGGGTGTGTCAGGGCTGAGTTTAGGGTGTGTCAGGGTGTGTTAGGGTGAGCTCAGGGTGAGTTTAGGGTGAGTTCAGGGTGAGCTCTTCCTGTGGTGCTTTAACCCCCTGAGGGCAGCAGCTCTCAGCTAAAGGAGGGGATCCTTGGATTCGGGATTAGAGGGAAATTCTCCCTGTGAGGGTGGGCAGGGCTGGCACAGGGTGCCAGAGCAGCCGTGGCTGCCCTGCATCCCTGCAGTGCCCCAGGCCAGGCTGGACACTGGGGCTGGGACACGCTGGGACAGCGGGAGGTGTCCCTGGGTGGGATTTGAGTCCCTCCCAACCCAAACCAGCCTGGGGCTCTCTGATCAGACATTTTGCCGTTTGTGCTGCGCCTTCCCACGCTGGAAGCAGCCCCAGCTCCGTGGCAGGAGGACAGCCCCCAGGATGGAGGCAATCCCCTCCCTCTGCTCTCCCCTGCTCATTGTTTTCCTGCAGCCGCCAACTCCATCCCGCCTGTACAGATAATTTCTGTACAATGAGCCTCGTGGAACAGCTTCAAGTGCTCAGTGTAATGACGGGAGCAGCGAGGCAGCCAGGTAGATAATTTATTTGATTTCAAAATGCTGCCACATTTATACGTGGAAAACTTTAAAGAAAATTAAACTCATTAAAAGCCCCCACATAAATTGTTTTTGCAACAAAGCAATTAAGAAATCTCGCCTCTCCAGCACGGTGGGCAACATTCTAAATAAAATAAAGCCCAAATTACCTTTTGCTGGAAACAAAGTAAAAGCTATCTCTTGTGACTTAATAAGAAATGGGGGTTTTAGAATTAATACAAAGATTTAGCAGCTTCCTTCTGTATATGTTGCTAAGCATTTTTCTGAAATTGCCTCAGGAAAAAAGCAAACAATGGAGAAGGATCACATCCGTGAGAGAGTTTGGGGTTTTTCACCCAACTAAATGACAATGCTTCACAATACAGGAAAAGGAGTCAAGGATTTTATTTTCTTCCCCCAATACATGTGTGCAGAGGCTTGTCAGGGTTTTGTTTGGATTTATTTTCATTACTTTAGCCCCCCCACCCCCGTTTCTATGAGAATAAAGGAAATACTGCTGCAGGAATGGGCTGCAAATATGGGGCCAGGCTGTAAGTGCTGGGTCTGGGGTCACTCAGAGCCGTGCTGGGAGTGAGGGGCTCTGCCCCGTGCTCGGGATGGGCCCAGAGGGGCCGGGACAGGGACAGGGACACACACGGATGACAGGGACCATGGACAGGGACAGGGACCATGGACAGGGACAGGGACCATGGACAGGGACAGGGACAGGGACAGAGACCGGGGATTGGGACAGGAATCATGGACAGGGACAGGGACAGGGACAGGGACAGGAACAGGGACAGGGACAGGAACAGGGACAGGGACAGGAACCATGGACAGGGACAGGGACAGGGACAAGAACAGGGACAGGGACAGGGACAGGGACAGGGACACGGACAGGGACAGGAACAGGGACAGGGACCATGGACAGGGACAGGGACCACGGATAGGGACAGGGACAGGGACAGGGACAGGGACAGGGACAGGGACAGTAACAGGGACAGGAATGGGCACAGGGACAGGGACAGGAACCGGGGATTGGGACAGAGACAGGGACCATGGACAGGGACAGGGACCATGGACAGGGACAGGGACAGGGACAGGGGCAGGGACAGGGACAGGGTGGTTTGGGCTGGAAAAGCCCTCCAGGAGCACGGAGAGCAGCACTGACAGCCCAGCACTGACCCTCCCTGGGCCCCAGGGCTGAGCAGGACCCGCAGTCACGGCAGGGCGGTGGCACCAGGGCCCGTCCCTGGCTGAGGGAGAGCTCCGAGGGTGTGGAGCTGTCGTTGATAAATTACAGCTGGGTACAGGGAACAGGAGTCACTGCGATGTCTGTCTGTCTGTCTGTCTGTCTCACACCCCCTGTCTGTCTGTCTGTGTGCCCAGGATCTCTGTCTGTCTGTCCCGTATCTCCTGTCTGTCTGCCTGTCTGTCTGTGTGCCCAGGATGTCTCTCTCTCTCTCTCTCTGTCTGTCCCGTATCTCCTGTCTGTCTGTCTGTCTGTCTGTGTGCCCAGGATATCTCTCTCTCCCTGTCTGTCTGTCCCGTATCTCCTGTCTGTCTGTCTGTCTGTCTGTGTGCCCAGGATATCTCTCTCTCTCTCTCTGTCTGTCCCATATCTCCTGTCTGTCTGTCTGTCTGTCTGTCCCGTATCTCCTGTCTGTCTGTCTGTCTGTGTGCCCAGGATGTGTCTCTCTCTGTCTGTCTGTCTGTCCCGTGTCTCCTGTCTGTCTGTCTGTCTGTCTGTGAGCCCGGGGAGCAGCCCCAGCAGGGCTCTGGCCCCGTCCAGCCCGGGCTGTGCAGCCCCTGGAGCCCGGCCAGCCCCGCAGGGTCCCTCCCAAACCCTCTCAATTGCACGGACTGAGATGCAAAGACAGGCTAATGAGGAGCCCCATCTGCCAGCCCGCTGAAATGAAGGCTGCCTGGCTCGGTGCAACGTGCTCAGATATCTGGATTCCTTTAATATCTCCTCAGATGGCCGAGCAGGTTTCACACACGTCGCCGTGCTGCTTTCAGCTCAGTTTCCCCCTTAGTTTCCCTAGTTTGCCCCTGAACAGCAGGGGAAGTGGAAAAAATTGGCTGAAGGATTCTGTTTCAGCATGAACTTATTTTAGAGAGCATCAGCTCATAAAGCTGCCATCCAACCTGCTCATTATTACATTATATTACGTGACTCAATGATTCATGATATCAAATTGGTTACGGATGGATGTAGCAGGTGGTCTCAGGGCACTTTTGAACTTGCTGGAAGAAATTGGGACAGAAATTCAAAGGAAGAGAATTTTCAGAACAGCCCTGAGGGTGTTTGTATGGGGAGAGGAGATGCACAGGGAAAGGGCTTTTATTTCACCTGGTATGCCCGAAGCTCCCTGGAACCTCTGTGCCCCAGAGCAGCTGATTTGTTAATTCACATTTCTAATCACTGCCCCGTGCTCGGGGGAAGATGTTTGCAAAGGATTGGCCAGCAAAGGTTCAGTGAGGGTCTGGCTGAGGAGGGGGCACATCCCTGCAATGCTGACCCCACACACACCATTCCTGCCGACCCCACACACATCATCCCTGCTCTGCTGAATCCAGCCCAGCTGGATTTCCCTTTAACATTTCCTTTTAACCATTTCTTGTGGGAGTCCAGAGCAGTCCCCTGGCCTCCCTGGGGGTCTCAAACCCCCCTGGCGAGGGTCTCAAAGACCCCTGAGTGAGACCCTGGTGTCTGAATTCCAACCCCTGGGGGAAATTACCAACACAGAGGGAATGGGAACAAGCCACCAAGATTAGCAAAGTGTAAATTAGGTTGTTAGAACGTAGATAAATAGAGTTTTGGGGATGTTTGTGATAAGGGACACGTGGCCAAGATGGAGAATTTGGGGTGTGGATACCTCTTCCTCCTCCTTCTCCGTGCCATCCATGCTGGGTGACATGCTGGCACTTTAGATTGGATGGGTCAGAGCTGGACTGTTTAACAAGACTGTATTGTACTGGACAATTGTTATAAACATTCAGCAGGTAATTCAGACTGTGTGAGACCAGCCCTGCCCTCAGCAGGCAGATTCCATCCTGGGTGCTGGGCAGAGCTGTGAGCCGGGCAGAGAGTTCCTGAGACAGGAAACAATCAACAATCCTTGGAGCCTCTGAAAACATCTCCTGCAATCTCTCATCGGGGCTTTGGGAAAAACCAGGATTTACACCACAGCATGTCCTGCTGAGGGGATCTCGGGGCTGAGGAGACACCCCAGGCAGAGATATTTGGCGTCCCTGGGTGGGCTGCAGCCCACAAAGGTAGGTGCGGACCCCTGGACCCTGACAATTTCCTTTTAACCATTTCCTTTTAACCATTTCCTTTTATCCTCCTTTCCTTTTAACCACCCCATGTACATCAGGATCCACCTGGCACAAGTTCCAGCAGTGTGAAGCCATGGACAGGAATCTGTGGAAACCCCAAAACAAACAATCCCCAAACAGCTCCTGGCACTTGAGGACCATGCAAGGACAAGTTCTTAAAGCAAGTTGTGCACATCTTTGGAAAACATGTATTGATTTCAACCGTGCCAATTGAGAAATAAATGTCTAATCACTGTTCCATGGACTAAGACCGAGGGAAAATGTATTTATTTCTCTCTCCACAACCTATTGTTCAAACAAAGTAGTCCCAGTTAATCAATCTTGTGATAATAGCTTTCAGGGCAACAGCCTGATTGAAATTCATCTTTCTTTATTTTTCCATACCACAATGCAAAAAGAGCTGGGTAGGCAGGAGTGCAATTACAGCAACCTGAATCGAAGGGGCAGTTATTTCAGGGCTGGCTTTTTGGAGGTTTTGGGGGTTCTCTTTCAGAATCCTGCCATGTGAGAAGTGCTCAGGCCCAGTTACCAACTGTAGACCCCACACCAGAGGTTCTGCTGGTGAGGAATGAGGGTTCCAGAGGGCAGGGAGCGATGGATCTGCTGCCCAAGCAGCAGAAATGGACCTCGAATGTTTGATTTTACTTTGTCTGGAAGCAGGAGCAGGAGCAGGGAGGCTCTTGGGGTCAGGGCAAGCTGCTGAGTTGCCAGATATAAATTAATTTATATCCATTGTTTTGCCCCAGGATGGACCTGTGCAAGCAAACCCCTGTGCCCATGGAAGGAATTCCCTCCCTGGAGGGGCTGGGCACAGGGGACCGGGAAGAGCTGGTCCTGCAGAGGGAGAGAAACGCTGGGAGGAATAAAAACCACTTAAAAATGAAAGCTGAGGTTAAAGTGAGGAGCACTGGGGGAGCTGAGAGAGCCTGCACAATATGATAAGAGCATGTTTTTAAGGAGTTCTCATTTTGGTGAAAATTAGTTTTGGATCCTCATCAGTGTATTCAGGGGAAAAATATGACTGTAATGTCTATAGAAGGGAGATAAAGAGGAGATCTGCTGAAGGAGAAGTAATGAATTTACACTTTCAACATCCATTCTGAGGTGCAGAAGATACATTACTCTACATTATGCCTATATTAGACTTAAATAAATTTCATTATGAAAACAAGATTAGAGGAGAGCAGAGCAATTTGAAAACAGCCAGTAATTATATGATTGCTTAAAATAAAGAGCTTTCAGGGTTCTAATACATGTACTTTTGGATAACCATATATAAAATTCATATTAAAATGATGTGAAGGGACAGCATTCAGTGCTCTACAGGGTAGGGTTTGGGGCTGCCTTTAACCCCTCCTGTGCCTCCCTGCGGGATCCAGCTGCCTTGGGGGAAGCACTGACAGCCCCAGGGATTCCTGGCACTGGAGCAAGACTCAAACCTTGAAGGGTTTTTCCAGTCTGGGTCCTCAGAGAGCCGGGACAAGCATGGGTGACCAGCACAGAAATCTCTTTAAAAATCCCATTTATTCCTTGGGATACACTGATGCAAAGTGCTCGTCCAAAGCCCATTTCCCCAAAAGGCACTCATAAATCAGATTCATGCCACGATGAGCAAACACAGCGGATTGTAAAAACCACCGGAATGTGTGAGATTGTGAAAGTCCCGAAGAGATGAAGGGAAGCTCTGGCTGCAATAACAGCTCAGCCAGCCCTGCTGGGTGCACTGCCTGCAGCTGACAGGCAGTTGCCAATATTTGTGTTGTTGCTGTGTCTCTGACCCTTGTGGGGAAGCTGCCCAGGCCGACACCAGCAGTAAAACCCAAACCTGAGAGAAGCTGAGGGTCTCTGCAGCCGGCTCTGCTCACCTCCTCTGGCTGGTAACAAATCACCTGCCCCCGGCTTTGACTCACCATCCTGGAGGCAGCAGTGTGGTTTCAATTCCCCTGGCCCCCCTCTGGAAAAACAAACACTCCTGAGCTCTCCAGGACAGTCAGGAATGTGAGGGATTGCTTCCCTGACTGCCTGGGAAATGCCACAGGGCTCCTGCCCTGGTGAGCACCTCCTCTCATTTCAATATTTAATTATTTTATTGGCCTTTGGTCTCCCTTTTGGTGTGGGCTCCTGGCACCCTGCTGCAGGGAGGAGTGACCAGCAGAGGCGAGTGACCAGCGGAGATGAGTGACCAGCAGAGGCGAGTGACCAGCAGAGGTGTGAGTGACCAGCAGAGATGAGTGACCAGCAGAGGTGAGTGACCAGCAGAGGTGTGAGTGACCAGCAGAGATGAGTGACCAGCAGAGGTGAGTGACCAGCAGAGGTGTGAGTGACCAGCAGGGAGGAGTGACCAGCAGAGGTGTGAGTGACCAGCAGAGGTGAGTGACCAGCAGGGAGGAGTGACCAGCAGAGGTGTGAGTGACCAGCAGGGAGGAGTGACCAGCAGAGGTGTGAGTGACCAGCAGAGATGAGTGACCAGCAGAGGTGAGTGACCAGCAGAGGTGTGAGTGACCAGCAGGGAGGAGTGACCAGCAGAGGTGTGAGTGACCAGCAGAGGTGAGTGACCAGCAGAGGTGTGAGTGACCAGCAGAGGTGAGTGACCAGCAGAGATGTGAGTGACCAGCAGAGGTGTGAGTGACCAGCAGAGATGTGAGTGACCAGCAGAGATGTGAATGACCAGCAGAGGTGAGTGACCAGCAGAGATGTGAGTGACCAGCAGAGATGTGAGTGACCAGCAGAGATGTGAGTGACCAGCAGAGGTGAGTGACCAGCAGAGATGTGAGTGACCAGCAGAGATGTGAGTGACCAGCAGAGGTGAGTGACCAGCAGAGATGTGAGTGACCAGCAGAGATGTGAATGACCAGCAGAGGTGAGTGACCAGCAGAGATGTGAGTGACCAGCAGAGATGAGTGACCAGCAGAGATGTGAATGACCAGCAGAGGTGTGAGTGACCAGCAGAGATGTGAATGACCAGCAGAAATGTGAGTGACCAGCAGAGATGAGTGACCAGCAGAGATGTGAGTGACCAGCAGAGATGTGAATGACCAGCAGAGGTGTGAGTGACCAGCAGAGATGTGAATGACCAGCAGAAATGTGAGTGACCAGCAGAGATGAGTGATCAGCAGAGGTGTGAGTGACCAGCAGAGATGTGAGTGACCAGCAGAGGTGAGTGACCAGCAGAGAGATGTGAGTGACCAGCAGAGGTGTGAGTGACCAGCAGAGATGTGAGTGACCAGCAGAGATGTGAGTGACCAGCAGAAATGTGAGTGACCAGCAGAGAGCAGGTGCCCGGGTGTCTCCCTGAATTCCTGAAAGGGCTTCTGGCCCTTGGTTCTCAAGGCAGAAATAGAGAAATATGACTGAAACCCAAGGGTTAATTGCACACCTTGGACCAGCAGATTTTCTTATGCAATGTTCATTTCAATCTAAAAACATTTTAATTAATAGGGATTTTTAAAAAGGCTTTTTATGATCTACAGACCTATAATTTCAGATCTGTGAAAATATCTGCTTGCATATGAAGCAAGAGCAGAAATAAGAAGAGATCTTGACCTTTTGGACTTTCATTGCCAAAGCACCACGAGATGAAAATTGTGGAATCACAGAATGCTTTGGGTTGGAAGGGACCTTAACGACCGTGTGGTTCCACCCCTCTGCATTATCCTAAGACTGAGTGTGCAATTAGGACATCACACCACGTCCTCTTGCCTCCTGCCCACTGATGTCTCAGTTATTAGGAGTCACTAATGTGAGCTCAGCTCCAGGGAGGTCACTGCCGTGGTCCTTGGGTGTCCAGATAATTTTTCTTAACCTTGGCATTATCCATGAGACTGTAAAAGGCCACAGCTCCAGGCCAAAGTAGCGTAAAAAGCATTTATCTTTCCCCTCTGGAAATGGAACCATTGGAAACGCTTCTATCTGAGCAAAATTCCCTTTCCCTTTCTGAGGCTGCAGTGCAGAGCAGGAGCAGCAGCCCCGTGGTGCTGCCCGAGTCCGTCCCATCCCAGCCCTGCTTGGTGAAATCCCAGTGACTCCTGGTGTGTCAGAGCCTGCACTGGCAGCCCTGAGCCAGAATTCAGGGTAACAACCCAGGGCAGACGTGCCCCAGCCCCAGAGCCTGGAGCACCAGGCTCACAGAAGGAATTTAGAATGACGGCAGCTCTCCACAGCCCCATTCTCCCATTCACACCAACAAAAGGCTCTGTCTGATTTCCTTGGGTGCTGCAATTGCACAAGTCACTGGCAAATCAAGCGTAAAATGCAGAGGTGTGGGGAAAAGTCTTTCTACTGGAGAAACCCCATGATTAGTGATCTACTTGCAGTGCAGCCTGGGTTTTGTTATTAGAGTATTTACCATTAACTCTGTCCCTAGTGGCCAATTACTGTCCCTTTTATGTGCTTTTATTGTGAGACTCGGAGAACACTCTGCAAACAGACCCCTTCTGATGTTCCTCAGCAATTATTCCTGTGATCACAGGCCTGGCTGTTCTTCTGTGTTTGCTGTGTCTGCAGAGCCCCAGGGAGCTCTGTAGAGACCCACTGCTCCCTGGGGCAGCCCAACCCCAATCCCCATCCCATTATCCCATCCCTGTATCCCATCCCATTATCCCATCCCATTATCCCATCCCTGTATCCCATCCCATTATCCCATCCCATTATCCCATCCCTGTATCCCATCCCTGTATCCCATCCCATTATCCCATCCCATCCCATTATCCCATCCCTGTATCCCTCCCTCTATCCCATCCCATTATCCCATCCCATTATCCCATCCCATTGATCCCATCCCTGTATCCCATCCCCGTATCCCATCCCATTATCCCATCCCATCCCATTATCCCATCCCATTATCCCATCCCATCCCATTATCCCATCCCTGTATCCCATCCCCTTATCCCATCCCTGTATCCCATCCCCGTATCCCATCCCTGTATCCCATCCCTGTATCCCATCCCTGTATCCCATCCCATCCCATCCCATCCCATCCCATCCCATCCCATCCCATCCCATCCCATCCCATCCCATCCCATCCCATCCCATCCCATCCCATCCCTGTATCCCATCCCATCCCTGTATCCCATCCCTGTATCCCATCCCCTATCCCCATCCATCCCATCCCATCCCATCCCATCCCGCATCCCATCCCATCCCATCCCATCCCATCCCATCCCATCCCATCCCATCCCATCCCATCCCATCCCATCCCATCCCTATCCCATCCCCGTATCCCATCCCATCCCCGTATCCCATCCCATCCCATCCCATCCCATCCCATCCCTATCCCATCCCATCCCATCCCATCCCATCCCATCCCATCCCATCCCATCCCATCCCATCCCATCCCATCCCATCCCATCCCATCCCATCCCATCCCATCCCATCCCATCCCATCCCATCCCATCCCATCCCATCCCATCCCATCCATCCCATCCCATCCCATCCCATCCCATCCCATCCCCATCCCATCCCATCCCATCCCATCCCATCCCTGTATCCCATCCCATCCCATCCCTGTATCCCATCCCATCCCATTATCCCATCCCATTATCCCATCCCATCATCCCATCTCCAAAGGCTGCCCAACCCCTGAGCACTCGGGGCTGCAGGAGAACATTTATCCCAACCCGTGTTCTTGCACAAAGCTGAACTGCAGAGCTCAGAGAGCAGCAGGGAACGCTGCGTGCTCAGGGGTGGCACTGAAATATCCACACTCCAGAGCTGCCTTGGCAGATCCTCCCTGACCTCATTCCAGTCTGCTTTCATGCCTGTTATTTTTGGGCTCCAAATTTTGACCTTGGTGACAGTGGGTCGTGCAGAAATACTTTGTAAAGACAATTGAATATACATGAAGACAAATATAAAGTGCTGCAGCTGTTTGTCAGGCTGATCTGGCTTTTTATACACAGTGCCTATCAACTGTTGCCCTTTTAAATTTATTTTTTTATCAGCAAAAGTTATTTTTATGCTAACCTTTAACATAGCACTCTAACACAGGTAAAAAAGACAGTGTCCAGCCTAACCCCCCTGGCCCCTAAAACCCCAAACCCAGGAAGGAATCCCACCCTCTCAGGGAATCCCACCTGCTCAGGGAGGCTCTGGTACTGGTGAGGACGTGTGGATACACTGAGATACCTTGTGGGTTTAATGTGCACTCATGAACTGCTCGTGTTCAAAACAAAACACATCAAGGATGGTAAAACACACACCCAAAAGCCTTTTCCATGATGAAGAGCCCAGCATTTCAGCACTCCTGCCATGTCTGGGCTCACAGGCTGCAGGTCTGTTATTCACAATAGCAAATGGAATTCGGAAATACATTCCAGGAGGAAATGTGCCTTTTGCATTGTTTTAAAATGATCAATTACTAGCTTGCATTTCAAGCCTATGAATTTATTTTGTTGTCTTGAAAAGCTCTTGAAGATGGACCAAGAAAGGCAACTCTGGTGTTTTTGGGGCGATTTTGCCAAAATACCAAAAAGAGCAGCCCCAGGAGCAGGGCAGTGACTGTCCCTGTGCTGGCACCTCTGAGGCACCTCGATCGCTGGGGTCAGTTTTGGGGCCCCTGGGACCTGGAATCCCCTCATGGCATCAGCGCTGCTCAGGGCCCTGCTGCTCACCTGGCATCTCCCTGCTCCTGCCTGGAGCCTCCCCTCACCCCTGTGGCCTGATTTGGGTGCCCAGGGCAGGGACAGGGTGCTGGTGATGCTTTTAAACAGGAGCAGAAGCAGAATTTCACTCGAAGGTGGAGCATTTTGGACGGGTGTGACTGCAATCCCCGTGGGGATGCTGTCTGGGACCACAGGCAGCGAAGATGATGTTCAGGGAGAGGAGAAAACCAAGAAGCAAACTGTCCCTGAAGGATCCTGGAATCACAGCAGCTCCCAGATCCCTGGCTGAGAATTTGGAAAGGAATGTGATTGTGCTCGTCCTCACAGAAGCCGGCACA
This sequence comes from Luscinia megarhynchos, assembly GCA_034336665.1. Lineage (NCBI taxonomy): Eukaryota > Metazoa > Chordata > Aves > Passeriformes > Muscicapidae > Luscinia > Luscinia megarhynchos. The sequence continues at coordinate 134,511 of CM067571.1, forward strand.
GGATCGCTCCTGCTGAGAGCTCGTGCAGGCACAAAGGAAACCTTTCACGACTGAGGTGTTCTCAGAACAATCCCTCCCGAGGCAGGCAGCGCTCTCATCTCCGCTATGCCCCGAGGCGCCGCTGGTGCCACGGGCTCTTCTGACGGTGGTGTTGGATTTCCTGCTGAAAGGGATCGCGGCCGCCGCATCAAACTCACTGCCCGACATGCCCGGAGCGCTGCTGGGAACCTCTGCTGCTTGATCTGCGGGGCGAGAGGAGCGCTTTGGTGTGCTCTGTGCGATCTTTGAGTGCGCTCTTTGTGCGCGCTCTGTGCGCTCTGTGCGCTCTGCCCCAGGGGATGCCCTGTCCAAGGGATGCCCTGTTTAAGGGATGTCCTGTCCCAGGGATGCCCTGTTCAAGGGATGCCCTGTTCAAGGGATGCTCTGTTCAAGGGATGCCCTGTCCCAGGGATGCCCTGTTCAAGGGATGCTCTGTCCAAGGGATGCCCTGTCCCAGGGATGTCCTGTTCAAGGGATGCTCTGTTTAAGGGATGTCCTGTTCACTAGGATACCCTGTTCAAGGGATGCTCTGTTCAAGGGATGCTCTGTTTAAGGGATGTCCTGTCCCAGGGATGTCCTGTTCCATGGGATGCCCTGTTCAAGGGATGCTCTGTTCAAGGGATGCTCTGTTTAAGGGATGTCCTGTCCCAGGGATGCCCTGTTCAAGGGATGCTCTGTTCAAGGGATGCTCTGTTCAAGGGATGTCTTGTTCCATGGGATGCCCTGTTCCATGGGATGCCCTGTTCCATGGATGCTCTGTTCAAGGGATGCCCTGTTCCCATGAGTGCCCTGTTCAAGGGATTCCCTGTCCCAAGGGATGCTCTGTTCAAGGGATGCCCTGTCCCAAGGGATGCCCTGTCCCAGGGATGCCCTGTTCAAGGGATGCCCTGTCCCAAGGGATGCCCTGTCCCAGGGATGCCCTGTTCAAGGGATGCCCTGTTCAAGGGATGCCTTGTTCAAGGGATGCCCTGTTCACTGGGATACCCTGTTCCTAAGGGATGTCCTTTTCAAGGGATGTCCCTGTCCCAGGGATGCCCTGTTCAAGGGATGCTCTGTCCAAGGGATGCCCTGTCCCAGGGATGTCCTGTTCAAGGGATGCTCTGTTTAAGGGATGCCCTGTCCCAGGGATGCCCTGTTCCATGGGATGCCCTGTTCAAGGGATGCCCTGTCCCAGGGATGCCCTGTTCAAGGGATGCCCTGTTCAAGGGATGCCCTGTTCAAGGGACGCCCTATTCCCATGGATGCCCTGTTCAAGGGATGCCTTGTTGAAGGGATGCCCTGTCCTAGGGATGCCCTGTTCCATGGATGACTATTATTATTATTATTAATATTAATATTATCATTATCATCATCATTGTTGCCTTGAAAAGGATTACGGAGCGGCGAAAAAACAGCAACAAGACACTCTCTTGCTTGGTGCAGGAAAGAGCAAGAAAGAGCAATTTATTAAAAGAAGCTTTTGCCCAGGCCTTCAGCAATGTCCACGCATCATCACCACTATTATTATTATTATTGATTTTATTATTTTATTATTTTTCAATTTTAGCAAATCTTTCCGAATTTCTTCTTACCCAGTTGCAGGAGGGGGCAGCATGTCCTGACCTCTTACAGGGTAAAAATCCAAATGCAAATAATGAGCCAGAAGACCTGAGTGCGGCCAGAAAGGGGCAGTGACCCTGAGCCTGGGTCCCCTCATCCCAGCCCCTCTGTCCCCATGGCCTGCAGTCTGTGGATCAGAAACAAGCACTCAGCGGTGCTGGAATCCCCCTGGTGCTCCCCACTCTGCCTGGCCCATGGGATCACAGCTTGCCAGTGCTGCTCTCTGGGGTCTCACCTCATCACCAAGGCCCCAGAGTCTTACCTTTTTTGAAAATATTTTATTTTTTAAACTTTTTTTTAAATTTTTTAAAAATTTTTTTTTTTACCTTTTTTTTAACCTTTTTTTAACCTTTTTTTTTTTTGTTTTTTACCTTTGCTGCTGCAGGAGGTAGCCAGCGTTGAGAGGCCAGTTGTAGCCACTAGAATTAAAAATAAAAGCCATCTGAAACATCTAAATATTGACTCTGCTTCCTGCTGGTGGCATCAGGAATCTTCTCTCCCAGCCCTGAGCACAGGGCTGTGATGTCAGACGTGGACACAGCTCAGCTCTGGTAATTAGAAATGGCATTCCTGCTAGGGCTCTTGAAACTGAGAAGTACTTAAGAGGAGCTAAAAATCAGACTGAGGCTCTTCCTTTGTTTTTCCTCTCATGTTAGTGCTGAAAATCTGGCAAGTCATTAAAGGTAAGGAAATGTTGCAGCAAAGCCTGGACCCATTGCTAGTTGAATCTACTGAAAAATAAAGTGCACATTAAAGAGTTTTAACTTTATCCTAGGAAAAAATACATTTTTTTGGCAATGTGAGAAAACGTTCCTGCAGCCTTTAATCTTTCCCTGCTTTACTTAAGCAGCCCTGCAGTAACTGCTGGTGGAGCACAGGGAAAGAGGAATATGCAAATCCCCCACTGATCAATACTTTTACTGGAACAAAAAATCTCTAAAGCTTACAATCAATTTAAAACACAATCCAACTCTTTTAATTTGATAAAGAGCCCTTTCCCCATCCCTTGGGCAGGTGTTCCAGGAAGGATTCAGCAGGGTGAGGGCAGCGATTCCCAGCAAGGCAGGGACAGGGGCTGCACACAGCCCTGCTCTGGCTCTGACTGAGCTCTGCACACCCTGCACGTGCCTGGGCAAGCTCTGCCCCCTTTGCCTGCTGCAAGTCTGCCCTTCTGCTCCTCTTTGCCTGCTGCTCCTTCCTCCAGGAGAGGGAAGGATGGGTTCCTCCGGGAGTCTTTGTGTTGCGATTGACGGTCGTAAGGGACAAAACTCAAGCGCTCTGTATAAGCTAAAAGTTACAGCTGCATTTATTGTAAAAGAGCTAGGAGCTGCCAGGTGCAGCCCAGAGTAGGACAAAGAGATAAAAGGGGGAAGAGAAGTAAGAGGGGGGTGGTAGCAGTAAGAGTAAGAAAGAAAGAGAGGTAAGAGAGCAATTTCCTGTTTACAATACAATAAATCTTCTTCCATGATGAATATTCTAATTTCCACTAACCAATGTAATGCAAGATACAAATTCTGTAGCATTTACATACAGCCTACAGGAATCATTACACTTCCATAGTGTGTTACACTTTAAACTCTAAAAACTGCTCTTTGGACCCTGGCAGGGATGTCTCTGACCTTTGGACCCATGATCTGGCAGAGGGCATTGTTTTATCAAGAGGGGATTGCCTTCAGTGAGCCATCCCATTGCTTCATGGTAATTCAGTAACTAAGGCTTGGTGTCTCAAAAGTGACTTTCATCTTCCCCAACAGGTTCCCATGCCCTGGGAGCTGCTTGCCCTGCTCAGGTGCAGAACACCTGGCTCAGGGCACAGCCACTCCTCCCCACTGCGCCCTGGAGAGCACAAGAGCAAGTTGAAATCGAGGGTCTTACAAATCAATGTTGACTTTTTGTTTCCTTGCGAGGACATTGAGTTGGCTCACTTGTTTGTTTTGGTCTTTTCCTGGGAGCTGGGGTTGAGTTCCTGCAGGTTTGGCTCTCCTGGTGACCTTTTGTGCCTGTGCAAGGCTGCTTTCCCAGGGAAAGTGCAAGAGGGCAATTAAATCTCAGCCAGGGCCAGGGTGTCCTAACACATCACCTTCTGCTCTTCCTGGCTGCTGGTCAGTCAGAGCAGCAACAAAAGTTTTCTGCAATTTTCTCCTTCCCATCATTCTGAGACTTAAAAGCTGATGAGGTCAAATGGCTTCTCTTACAAGACACTGGGTTAAGAATTAAGAAAGTCAGAATTATTTACTTCAGATCTGTGGAGACGTGAAGGAAATAGAAGAATGATCTTGCCAAAGTTTGGCTTGTACACTGAAGCACACCTGGCTGGGGCTGGCAGTGGATATCTGCCTGCATCACCCCTCTCCTCCACACCCCGATATCCCCCTGCCCCTCCCCAGAGCCCTGCTGCCACCTGCAGAGGCTGCACAGCTGGGGGAATGAAATTGGATATTGGAAGGTGAAAGAAGCAACAGGGAAAAACTATGAATTCTATAAGAATTAAAAATTGAAAGGGAGGGTTGTGCATTAGAAGGGAATCTCAGGTATCAGGTGTTTGGGAAGTCTGTGCCACTCAAGTACCTCAGCCAGTGGGGAAAGAGAGAGGGAAATTGGGATAAAAGAGAGGCTGCATCCTCCAAAAATCTGAGACACTGCAGAGGAATGCCCCATGGCCTCTCTCTTTATTGGAATAAAGCAAAAAGGACTCCTGTCTCCTTTTTGGACATGAACCTCTGGTGTTTGTGGAGGAATTTTCCTGACACTCTGAGTCCCTGGCAGTGCCCCAGGCCCAAGCTGGGCACTGATGGTGTTCAAGGTGCTGATGATGTTGAAAGTGTTGATAGTGTTTAAAGTGCTGATGGTGTTCAAGGTGCTGATGGTGTTTCAAGTGTTGATAGTGTTTAAGGCTGAAGATGTTCAAGGTGCTGAAGATGTTTAAGGTGCTGATGGTGTCCAAGGTGCTGAAGATGTTCAAGGTGCTGATGGTGTTTAAGGTGCTGATGGTGTTCAAGGTGCTGATGGTGTTTCAAGTGTTGATGGTGTTTCAAGTGTTGATGGTGTTCAAGGTGCCAAACGCGCTGATGGCGTTTAAGGTGCCGAAGATGTTCAAGCTGAGATGCTCAAGCTGCTGATGGTGTTCAACTGAGGCGGCCAAGTTGATGGTCTTGCTGTGCCTCCCAGCCCAAAGCAGGCTGTGACTCTGTGATTTCGCATATGATGTACAACAAAGGGCAGCTGGGCTGCAGCAACCCACAAAACCCTGGGCAGAGGAACTGAGGGGATCAGCTCCAGTTCCTCCTCCCACTGCACCCACACCAACCCGCTGAGTTCAGCACTGGGGGCTTTGAGCATCCTTAAATCACACCTGCATGTGAATATTCCTAGCTGGGAATAAATTATTGTAAATGTTTTCAGGCGTTCCTCATAAAACTGCAGCTGCTTTCAGTGTTCCCTGTAAAACTGCAGCTGTTTTCAGCTGTTCCTAGAAAAACCTCAGCAGTTTTCAGGTGTTCCTTGTAAAACTTTGGCTGTTTTCAGATGTTCCTCATAAAACTGCAGCTGTTTTCAGGTGTTCCTCCCAGAGCCAGCTGGGCTTGCAGCAGCTTCAGCCTCTCCTGAGCAGCTGCAGGGCTGTAGGAGCTGTGTGCTCCAAGCCTCGAGGAACCTCTCCCATCAGGAGTTCCAGTATTATTATACTATAATATATATATATATATATAAAAATAATATATATAAATATATACTAATATACTATATTTCATTAATAATAAATTATATTTTTTCTTCAAGAATTTTTTTACCTTATTTCTCCCAATATATTTAATTTGCTTGCATTTTCAGGCATTTACTCATTAAGCCTGTCAGGGTCTGTCTCACTCTGCTCAGTTTCACTGGGGAAGGGCAGATCTACAGACCCAGTGGAGACAAAATTTTTCTGTGAGTGCAGAAGGAAAACTCTGACTCAGGGTTTACCCGTGGGGGATTTCTGCCCACCTGAATATTGCAGCATTGCATGAGTTATTCCTGCTTTAATTCAATGTGTGTTTCCAAAAGAGGAGCATGAAAGGCAGAGGAACAAGAAGAAGACATCAGGGCCGTGTTGTGGCAGGTTTTACAGGTAAAAGCCCCAAAGCTCTGTGTTGGGGAGGGAATAGCAAAATCTTATGGGTGCCTAGCAAGTAGTTCTGAAACAACAGATGAAATAGAGATGTTAGCAATCTTTGACACAAACGCTGAAAATAGTTATGTGAAGGTTTAAGGCCTCTTCCTTTGTTTAGATGATGTCAAATGCCACAAATACCAAAGAACCCAACAGACATCCTGTCCCAAGCCTGGCAGGAAAGGTCTGAAGATAAGGGTCACAGATAAGAAAGCCATAAAACATGGGAATTTAGTGATTCCTATAGGTTGGATGCAAATATTAGGAAATTAGTGTATTGTATTGGATTGGGTAATGGAAATTGGAATATTCATCATGGAAGAATACTTATTGTATTGTAAATGGAAAATCGCTCTCTTGTCTCTTACCTCTAATGCTCTTACCTCTTACGTCTGATCACTAATCTCTCTCTGTCTCTAAGCTCTCTTTTACCCCCCTGCTCTTATCACTCTCCATGCTCTACACTCTATCTTATACCCATGCCTCATAATAAAATACAACCCTGAAGAACAGAAAATAGTGAGCTTCTGAGTCTGTCCAGCGACCGTCCAACAACCAACCTCCACAGCTCTGCTGTAAAACCCATTGGTTTCACTCCACAGGGGCTGAGACAAAATTTGCTCTGGCTTTGGTCCCTGCCAGGGCTCTGTGACATACCAGTCTCCATCTCAACCCCAAATTTAACCACATTCCATCAGCTCAGACCCCTCTGCCACCAGCTGTGCCTCACACTGCCCTTCCCACAGGGTTTCTCCACAAAACCACACCAGGGTTCTTTCTGCCATAGCAGCTCCTGTCTAGAGATTCTGTTAAAGAATTCTGAATTTGTGCTCAGCAGGGAAGGGCTGCCCTGCAGATCCCAGGAAAATCTGGCCTAAAGAGCCATGGAAATGTCTGAATTTCCTGGTTATTGTGTGTGATGCACACGGCTGTGTCCACCTGAGGGTCGGGCAGGGCAGGGCTGGTGGAAGGAAATCAGTTTGAGCAGTCACCAGGTGCTCTGGTCTGGCTGCCAGGAGAGAAACTGCTGGAAAAAAAGAACAGAGAAGTTTTGAAGTGAAGGAGACAGAAGAGATTGGCAGGTGGCAGCTGGGTGTTCTCAGCTGGGGTAACCCCACAGCACTCATCAGACAGCCCGAGCGCAGGTTTTAATGAAAAATTCATATTGTTTTCCAGAGAAAATGATTTTCCTTTCTTCTGAGTTGTTTGGTGCTATCTCCAAACCAACTCTGCAGGGGAACACGGCACAGAGACTGAGCCAGGGGGAATTAATTGACTTAGTTGGATACTCCACCCCACTAATAATAATAATAATGATAATGATGATAGTAATAATAATAATAATAATGATAATAATAATTATAATAATAGCAGCAATATTACTACTACTACTACTAATTTTTAACAAACTGGAATAATAATAATAATAATAATAATAACAATAATAATAGTAATAATAATAACAATATTACTACTACTACTAATTTTTAACAAACTGGAATAATAATAATAAAATAACAATAATAACAATAATAATAGCAATAATAGTAGCAATATTACTACTACTACTGCTACTACTACTACTAATAATTTTAACAAACTCTGGAATAATAATAATAATAATAATAATAATAATAATAATAATAATAATAATAATAATAATAATAATAATAATAATAATAATAGCAATATTACTACTACTACTAATAATAATAATTTTTAACAAACTCTATTATAATAATAATAATAGTAGTAGTAGTAGTAGTAGTAGTAGTAGTAGAAGTGGTAATTTTTAACAAACCCTGGAACAATACGTTGGTTCTTGAGGAGGAGGAGTTGCATTACTGCCTGTGCTTAATAAGTCTCATAACCAAAGGCCCAGAAACAACAATGGGAAAACTCGATGAGAAATCCTCAGTGATGAATTCCAGTCCCACAGAGCAGTTAATGCCGAGTGAGGGGGTTTGTGCTGCAGAAGCCTTAAAGACATTTTGCCCTGGGAGATGATGGCTTGGCTGACTGAAGGAAACTGCCCAAAACAGGTTTTCTAAAATAATGTAGGGAGAAATGGGCACTGACCAGTCCAGTTCTGGGCACTGACCAGTCCTGGGCACCGACTCAGTCCAGTCCATGGGCACTGACCAGTCCAGTTCTGGGCACTGACCAGTCCATGGGCACTGAGCAGTCCATGGGCACTGACCAGTCTGGGCACTGACAGTCCAGTCCATGGGTACTGACCAGTCATGGGCACTGACCAGTCCAGTCCATGGGCACTGACTAGTCCTGGGCACTGATCAGTCCACTCCATGGGCACTGACCAGTCCATGGGCACTGACCAGTCCAGTCCATGGGCACTGACCAGTCCTGGGCACTGATCAGTCCTGGGCACTGACCAGTCCATGGGCACTGACCAGTCCAGTCCATGGGCACTGACCAGTCCTGGGCACTGACCAGTCCAGTCACTGGGCACTGACCAGTCCATGGGCACTGACCAGTCCAGTCCATGGGCACTGACCAGTCATGGGCACTGACCAGTCCATGGGCACTGACCAGTCCAGTCCATGGGCACTGACCAGTCCTGGGCACTGACCAGTCATGGGCACTGACCAGTCCAGTCCATGGGCACTGACCAGTCCCTGTGCCCAGCCCAGCCCAGCTGAGCCCCTTTCCCACTCCCTCACAGCTCTCTTCTGTGCTGTTCTATTCTGAGGCCAATGGTTTTGCTCTCTTTTTTTTATAATTTCTTTTAAAATAACATATCTTATTCCAATGGCAGGGGAGCCCAGAAGAGAAACTTCTTTCTGCTTTTCTTTGTATTAACATGCTCACACTTTTCATCTGTAATTATGTTCTCAGCCTGGAGTAAATTCACACTGGATTCATGTGAAACCACCTCCTCACCTGTAAAGAAATGGTAATGGCTGAGGATCAAATATAAACCCAAAAATCAAAAAAGAGCAGAAGGTTCAGCCTGGGACACGCTGGTGCTGAGAGAGCCCTGATCCCTCTACCAGGAATATCAGCAATTTCCTGATTTAACAGGAGATTCCTGCCCCAGTGAACAAACCCTCTGAAAAATGCAGGCAGGAGAGAGGCTGTGCTGAACCCAGCATGAGCATTTCTGTGAGGTGGCAGCAGTTCTGTGGGGTCACACACGGATTTTTGGGAATGACCTTTGGAGGGCTGTCACTGCCACTTGCACACACTCAAATAAAGTGAATCTTGTTTGTTTAAAGCTGCAGTCGTTTGAATTTTGAAAATATTGCCCGAAAAAATTTTCCAAGCCAGATTTCTTTTGACAATTATATCAAGAGGATTCGGCTGGTGCCAAGTTTTGGGTTTTTGTAGCTAATTCTCAATTGTGCTTCACAGGCATTGGTTTGCTGACAACCATCTGCTTCCACCCAACGTTCTCCCTTCAAGTCAGCCCAAAAGAAATTAAAATATCAAAAGGAAATATTTCAGAGGGAGTGAGAAGGAAGCAAAAACCAAGGAGGCTGGAGCTGCAAGCAGCTTTTGAATCTCACTTTCACTGATTTCTGGACATTCCCCCATTGGCATGAGCAGGGTCTCAGCCTGGCAGGGACAGGAATGTTCCAGAGGCTCTGGAGCTCTGGTTAGGAGCGAGCTGGGGCTGGGAGAGCCCAAAACACGAGCCATGCCCTGGGCTCTGCTGCTGTGGCAGGCGGCAGTGCCTCTCTGGGAACCTGCAGAGGGCAAAGGTTCATTCTGCGCACACGGTGGGAAGTGGGAGTGTGTGCCTGGAGCTGCTCAGGGCTGGTGCTCCCCGTGCCTGCACACAGCCAGGTCCTGCCTCTCTGTCTCTTCTTTTCATGCTGGGAGCTTGGAAAGGGCTCCCAGAACCATCTGCACTGCTGCTACAGCCCTGCCTAATGGTCTGGGACGTGGCACGACCTCTGGGGTAACAGGGAAATCATCTCACGCTTGGTAAACTGGGGGTTTAGTTGTGTGAGTCAACAGAGCTAACGACTTGGCAAATAACCTGCTCTGCAGTGATTTCTGACTCGTCCCTTTGTGGCTTTAGGAGATGCACGAGGGGCACAGGGAGCCCGGGCTGGCAGGTCTGTGCTGGCACAAGGGGCTTTGCGAGAAGCGAGAGAGCCGTGGCAGACAAAGGCACTTTTAGCACATTGCTCTGATATCCTGAGCTTTTCTTCCTCTCCCTGTTTGGGTTTGGGTTGTTTCTCTGCATATTGTACCTGCCTGAAGGGAAGGCAGCTGGAGGCTCGCTCCTGACCGCCTGAGGAGCTCAAACTCCTCCAGAAGTTCCATTTAAAATCGAGGCTGTCGTTCTCACAGGTGTTTCTATTCACTGCTCCTCTCTGGCTCTCTCACAGGTGTGCACTCACCGTGCAGGCACCGAGGCAGTTTCATCTTCACTTTCAAGCCCTGCTGGCTTTGTTCAGCGTGCCTGCAAGATGTGAGATGGAAGAGGAAAGCTCCAGGAACATGCAAAGAGAATTCGAGCAGAAAAGTGGATTCCGGAGCACATCCAGCTCCCACCAGCCCCTGACAGAGAGCCAGCACCTCACAAGCTCCGACCTGGGGTCACAAACTTTCCAGCTCAAGCTTTTTTAACAGCTCGAGACTGCAGGAGTGTTGGGAGCACACCCATCACCTGGTGCGTGCTGCCCAGCTCACAGACACCCCAGACAAGGACTGGGGTTAGGGAGGGTGATTAAGATTTGGGGTTGTGGATGGTGATTAGGGATTTGGGTTAGGGATGGTGATTGGGGATTGGGGTTAGGGGTGGTGATTAAGATTTGGGGTTGTGGATGGTGGTATATATAATATATATATACTTATATAGTACATATATTTTATATATATAATAATATACTATATAATTATGTATTATATATAATACACTATATATATTATATATTATGTATAATTCACTATATAATATATGTATAATATACTATATATTTATATAGTATATATATTTTATATATATAATATACTATATACTTATATATTATATATAATACACTATATATATGTATATATATTATATTATGTATAATTCACTATATATGCTATAATATATTATATACTTATATAGTACATATATTTTATATATCTATAAAATAATATATACTTATATATTATATATAATACGCAATGTATATATGTATATATGTATATATGTATATATGTATATATGTATATATGTATATATGTATATATGTATATATGTATATGTTATATGCTATGTATAATTCACTATATCTATAAAATAATATACTATATACTTGCATATTATATGTATTATATATATATAATTCTACTTATTCATCCAGGTGGGAGTGATAAATACCTTGTCAAAGAAACAGAGACGTGTGAGGGCTCCCAGGGCAGTGACATTGTCTGATTTTATGGATTGTCTGTGCCATGCCCTGCCCTGCAGTGGGGTTTAACAACCTGCAGCTCGCCCATCAGCACGTGCAGAGCCCCCAGAGCTGCTCTCACACCCAGCCCGGGGCAGAAATGCTGAACATGTTCAGCAATGCCAAATGAAAGGAACTGGAAGGTTAAAAAAAAAAAAAGTTTTAATGAATTCTGTCGTGCTAATGGAAGCAACACCAGGTAAATGCATTTGGCTCAGGCACTTGAGAGCTTCAAGGACAAGTTCAGGTTGAATTCATGAAGTTTTTGTTTTGAATTTAATCTCGCTAATTATTTTAATAATTAAAAATGCTCTGCTAAAGCAGGTTGTAATTAGCTAATTATTTGCTCTGTTTATGTTTCCTGCTCACTTGTGCATTTTTATTCTCCTAAACTTGGAGAGGAGCTCTCCAGGAGGGCTGAGGGTCTCCAAATCGAGGTGTGACAGGAGGAGGTTGGGACAACTGTGGGACTTGTTCTGTCTGTCTGTCTGTCTGTCTGTCCTGCAGAGGAATCACAGCTCCCTGTCTGTCTGTCTGTCCTGCACAGGGAATCACAGCTCAAAATCAGCCACAGGAGGGGCAAAATCAGAGACAGGAGAGATAAAATCAGAGACAGGAGACGCAAAATGAGAGACAGAAGAGACAAAATCAGAGACAGGAGAAGAAAAATCAGCCACAGGCAAAGCAAATATTTTGCTTGCCCCAGTGCAGCCTCTTCAGCTGCACCTCAAGGGTTTTATTTTTAATGCAGGATTTTTATTTTTTTCCTGCAGGTGGAGTTCATCTGTTTACCTGCCCGAGGAGATTAGAGCAGTCCCAAGGGAGCGTGTGTTCCTGCTCATCCCAGCTTCCTGCCCTGAATCACAGCACCAACACTTCTGTAGCCTTCCTGGGGTTTAAAGTTAAACCAGAACATGAATATTGATCCCAGCACCCTTCTCCTCAGGCACAGACAGCTTGTGTCCTCACCTAGGGGAGGGTGAGGAGGGAGGCAGCACAGCTGGGACCGTGGACAAAGGTGCTCAGGTGGCCCTGTCCCCTCAGCTGCTGGCCTTGGTGGCTTTGCCAGGCTCCTGTGCTGTGCCCATCCCATTATCCCATTCCTGTATCCCATCCCATCCCATTATTGTGGGAGTCTTTGTGTCAGGACAGACGGTCCCCAGGGACAAAACTCCAGCTCTGTATGAGCTAAAAGTCACTGTTACATTTATTGTAAGAGTGAAAGTGCATAGAGCCCTACTGAGTGCTGCCAGCTGCAGCACAGAGCAGGACAAGGAGTGAGAGGGGGTTAGAGAAAGAGCAATGGGATAAAAGGGTGAGGGGGTGAGAGAAGAGGGAGAGAGGAAGAGCAAGAGGAAGAAGAAGTAATAGAGGTAAGAGGAAGAAGAGAGGAGGGAGAGAGGAAGAGCAAGAGTAAAAGCAAGAGAGTGATTTCCTGTTTACAATACAATAAATCTTCTATGATGAATATTCTAATTCCCACTAACCAATGTAATGCAAGATACAAATTCTGTAGCATTTACATACAGCCTGTAGGAATCCTTACATTACCATAGTGTGTTACACTTTAAAGTCTAAAAACTAATCTTTGGACACTAGCAAGTCTTTTTTGGCCTTTGGAGTTGCTCTCCAGCAGAAGGCACTGTTCTATCAAGAGGAGATTGCCCCTAGCTGGCCATGCCATTGTTTCATGGTAATTCAGTAATTAAGGCTTTCCTGTTTCATCTTCCCCATCCCATTATCCCATCCCATTATCCCATCCCTGTATCCCATCCCATCCCTGTATCCCATCCCTGTATCCCATCCCTGTATCCCATCCCTGTATCCCATCCCTGTATCCCATCCCTGTATCCCATCCCTGTATCCCATCCCTGTATCCCATCCCTGTATCCCATCCCTGTATCCCATCCCATTATCCCATCCCTGTATCCCATCCCATCCCATCCCATCCCATCCCATCCCATCCCATCCCATCCCATCCCATCCCATCCCATCCCATCCCAGCACATCCCAGCACATCCCAGCACATCCCAGCACATCCCAGCACATCCCATCCCCAGCTCTCTTTCCCCCCGCACTGGGATGGGACATAGACACCCCTAGATGTGCTGTGCACCCCTGCATTTGCTGTGCACCCCTGCATTTGCTGTGCACATCTGGATGTTCACCCCATCCAGCTGTGGTGCCTCCCCACAGACCCTGCTGAAGTCCAGAACCAGAGGAGTGGTCAGTCATCCCAGCCCCACATTTACATAAAACGAGTTGCAGTGCAGCAGGAGCTGGGGCTTCATCCTGGAGAATCAAAGATTTTGCTGTGGAAAAATCCCTCACCTGCTTTTCAAAGGCTTTTAATGTTTCCTTAGAGCTCTGTCTCCTCCAGAGACACCTTCCAGACTCCCTTCCTGTTTAGTTTTTGTTGCTAATTAACCCTCCTGAGCTGTTTGCTCTGCTCTGGAGGCCTGACCTTCTGTTGAAGACATCTGATATTTCAAAGCTCTGATTAAAATATTTCTTTTAAATGCTTTTACAATGGGCAAAAGTCTTTTAGCATAAGCAAAAATGTATTCTCTTAAATATTTGGGCTTGCTAACATGTGTTAATTTGCCACAACATTTTATTAACTTCACAGTTATATTTATATAATATCATATTTCCATGTAGCTCTTTTTCCAGCACGTGGCAGCACAAGCAACAGGTGAAATTGTTTCCAGCTTTCCCCGTGATTAAAGCCCTGCTATTCCAGAGAACATAAAGCACAGCCACAGAATGCCAGCAACTCCTCAAACACCATTTCATGATCACAGTGCTGTCATTAGGAGTGTGCTGCTGGTGTATGTGTGGGAGCTCAGGGACTGTCACCTGTAACAAATTCCTACCTGGACGGTTTAAATCTTCCAGCCTGCCTTCCTCCATCAGCCCGTGCACACCACCCTTGGAATCGGGTTTGCATAAGGAAGGATTAGCCTTGTACAACATAAAGTTACATTTTGCTGTTCTGAGCTGTGCTAAATGTAAATCATGGCTCAGGCACTGCAATAATTCAAACAGGAAATGCAAAAGGAAAGGCATCAGTATGAAAAAGGAGGATTGGCTGCATGGGAGCACAGTACGTCTGGAACTGGCTTGGAGAGTGAAATCCACACCTTTATTTGAAGTGCCTGGAGTCTGCTCAGTTACCCAGAGCGTTTCTGTGAAATAATGTCCTACCTGCACCTTTGTGAGTGGCACAGCTGGAGAATGGGAATGGGGCACTCAGCACCTGAAGGCAGCTCTGCCTCTGCCTCCTGCAGCTGGACAGGAACACGGGAACCTGCAGGATCACAAAATCCCCTGGGAGAAAGGATTGGAGCCAGCACGTGCTAACAGCTCAGAAATGAGGGATGCAGCTCTGTGCTTTAATAGTGCTTTATAAAAACCAGCTGAAATGGAATTGAAACACAGCACAGGGACAGAACACTGTGACTGAACAGGGAACAGAATATGGGAACAGAATATGGGAAAAGAACAGGGGAACAAACAGGGGAACAGGGCAGGGAACAGAACAGGGGAACCAACCTTGCAGCTATACCAGCCCTAAATTCAATCCATTATTTAGCTCTGGGAGAAGCTGATTGTTTTCCTGCGACTCCAAACCAAGGCAGGGAGCGTAATTGCCACGTTTGCAGCCCAAGCCTGGGAGCAGATGGCAGAGCAGTGGGGGGCTCTGGGCAGCTGCTGCTCCCCAGGCCGGAGGGACAGGCAGAGGGGCTGGAGAGCAGAGCTGGGCAGGGCTCCAGGGGCTGACAAACGAGAGCAGGAGCTGGAGCCAGGCCACACAGAGAATTTAACTGCATCTCCTTGCGCTCCCTGAGCCTGGGCTGCAGAGCCAGGAGAGGGTCAGGAGGAAATGAAAATACCTGCGAGTGCTGGGGTGAGAAACCGTGTGCGAGGGGTCTGGGGGACAAACTGGGCCAGGAGAGGGGACAATGCCCGAGCTCTGTGAGTTCTGTCCATCTGTCCATCCAGTTCAGCTTTTCATTCTGTCCATCCTGTCCATCCTGTCCATCCTGTCCATCTGTCCATCCTGTCCATCCTGTCCATCTATCCATCCTGTCCATCCTGTCCATCCTGTCCATCCTGTCCATCTGTCCATCCTGTTCAGCTTTTCATCCTGTCCATCCTGTCCATCCTGTCCATCCTATCCATCCTGTCCATCTGTCCATCCTGTTCAGCTTTTCATTCTGTCCATCCTGTCCATCCTGTCCATCCTGTCCATCTGTCCATCCTGTCCATTCTATCCATCCTGTCCATCCTATCCATCCTGTCCATCTGGTCCACAATCCTGTTCAGCTTTTCATTCTGTCCATCCTGTCCATCCTGTCCATCCTGTCCATCTGTCCATCCTGTCCATTCTATCCATTCTATCCATCCTGTCCATCCTGTCCATCTGTCCATCCTGTCCATCCTGTCCATTCTATCCATCCTGTCCATCCTGTCCATCCTGTCCATCTGTCCATCCTGTTCAGCTTTTCATTCTGTCCATCCTCTCCATCCTGTCCATCCTCTCCATCCTGTCCATCTGTCCATCCTCTCCATTCTACTCCATCCTGTCCACTCTGTCCATCCTGTCCCTCTATCCATCCTGTCCATCCTGTCCATTCTCTCCATCCTGTCCAATTCTATCAATTCTATCCATTCTATCCACCCTGTCCACCCTGTCCATCTGTCCATCTGTCCATCTGTCCATCCTGCTCACCTTTTCATTCTGTCCATCCTGTCCATCTGTCCACCCTGTCCATCCTGTCCATCCTGTCCAATTCTATCAATTCTATCCATTCTATCCACCCTGTCCATCTGTCCATCTTTCCCCCCCGTCCATCTGCCCGCCCTGAGCAGCCCAGCCTGTGTCCTGCAGCCCCCAGCCCCGCTGGGCTCTGGGGTCACTCTGGAGCCCCAGGGCCCTCAGGTGCAGCCTGCTCTGCCCACGTGTGTCAGAGCTCTGCATTTCCAGGAGCTGGGACTGATGTGTCACTGCCCCGGTGTCCCTCAGCCCTGAGCTCACCTCTGCAGGGGGTTTGAGCCCAGCACTTTCCATGGGAGGCTGCAGGAGCTGTTCTGAGAGGTTTCCATGGCTGTTTATTCTCCCTCATCTCAGGATTGCTCTGCCCAGCTCACAGCTCTGCTCGCCAGACGTCCAGGGCAGAATCTGCCTGGAGAGGCAGGACTGATCTTTTATACTCTAAATTACCTACTGGGGATTTACAATTATTTTCCAATGCAATACAACTTTGTTAAACTTTGTCCCCATCCAATCTAAAGTGCCAGCATGTCACCCAGCATGGATGGCACGGAGAAGGAGGAGGAAGAGGCTCCACACCCCAAATTCTCCATCTTGGCCACATGTCCCTTAGCACAAACATCCATAAATCTGCTAATTCTACATTCTAACAGTCTCATTTACACTCTATTTATTTTCACAGCTTGCATTTCTTCTCTCAATGTTGGTGAATTGTTCCAAGGAGCTGAATCCAGCCCCTGAGACACCTGGGTCTCATTCGAGGGTCTTTGGGGACCCCCGCCAGGGGGGTGTTAGCCCTCCAGGGAAGCCAGAGGAGCACTCTGGGCTCCCACATGATGGAAACACCTCGTCAGTGCTGGGGTGAGCTGCGGATCCCTTTGTGAGCTGCAGAGCAGAGCAGACCCCCAGGGGATGGATCTAGCGAGCCAGCACAGCAGCGCTGCCGCTCCGGGCTCTGCTCCCCCAAGGTCTCACCAAACCTCCTGTCATCCCTTGCAGCAGGCCTGGCTAAGCGTTTCAGAGCATCTGAAATTCCCTTTTATTCTGAAGGATTAAAGCAAGTCAGAATTTCTGCTCAGGATGCAGGGGAATTTCAGGGGACTGTGAAATAAGATATGTGTAAGGAGGCTTTTTGTAATTCACCAGAGAAAAACACTCATGCTAAAAAATGAGATGAATAAATGGGAATTCAAACCCAAGTTTGTGGAGTTGTTTTTTTGTTGCTTTGTTTTTTTTTCCCAACTTCACTTTTGAAGGTGATCCAAGCAGACAAGCATTATCTCTTGCTGCAGCACATCTCCTCAGCTGGGGAGGCAAAACCCAAACCGGGCACGGGAATGAGACACCAGGAAAACTCCAGGGGCGATTCCAGGCTGCTCCTGCAACCCCAGCACCAGGGCTGCGAGCAGGGGGGCTCTGGGACACGGGCTGAGGGTGGCTGTGTCCCCAAAATCAGGGGTGGCTGTGTCCCCAAACTCAGGGGTGTCTGTGTCCCCAAACCCAGGGGTGGCTGTGTCCCCAAAATCAGGGGTGCCTGTGTCCCCAAAACTCAGAGGTGGCTGTGTCCCCAAACTCAGGGATGGCTGTGTCCCCAAAACTCAGGGGTGGCTGTGTCCCCAAAACCCAGGGGGTGCCTGTGTCCCCAAAAATCAGGGGTGGCTGTGTCCCCAAACTCAGGGTGGCTGTGTCCCCAAACTCAGGGGTGGCTGTGTCCCCAAACCCAGGGGTGCCTGTGTCCCCAAAATCAGGGGTGGCTGTGTCCCCAAACTCAGGGGTGGCTGTGTCCCCAAAATCAGGGGTGCCTGTGTCCCCAAACTCAGAGGTGGCTGTGTCCCCAAACTCAGGGGTGGCTGTGTCCCCAAACCCAGGGGTGCCTGTGTCCCCAAAAATCAGAGGTGGCTGTGTCCCCAAACTCAGGGGTGGCTGTGTCCCCAAACCCAGGGGTGCCTGTGTCCCCAAAAATCAGGGGTGGCTGTGTCCCCCAAACTCAGGATGGCTGTGTCCCCAAACTCAGGGGTGGCTGTGTCCCCAAACCCTGGGGTCTCTTGTCCCCAGTGTCCCCAGGGGTCTCTGTGTCCCCCAAACCCTGGGGTCTCTGTGTCCCCCGCACTGTCCCAGGGGGTCTCTGTGTCCCCCATCCCAGGGGTCTCTGTGTCCCCCATCCCAGGGGTCTCTGTGTCCCCAGTGCCCCAGGGGTCTCTGTGTCCCCAAACCCTGGGGTCTCTGTGTCCCCCACACTGTCCCAGGGGTCTCTGTGTCCCCCGTATCCCAGGGGTCTCTGTGTCCCCAAACCCTGGGGTCTCTGTGTCCCCCACACTGTCCCAGGGGTCTCTGTGTCCCCCATCCCAGGGGTCTCTGTGTGTCCCCCCAGTGCCCGGGGTGCCTCCCGTGTCCCCCAGCCCTGCCCTGCCCCAGGCGCTCTCTCAGTGCCCGTGTTCCCTCCCGGGCTCTCGGTGGGAGCTCCGAACCCGTCCTGGGCCGGGGGAGCCTCGGCACGACCCCCCCGATCCCCCCGCCGCCAGCCCTGGCGGGGTCTCTGCAAACCTCCGAGGCAATTCCGCAGAAAACCGAGCGTCCGCCCCTTCTCCAGGGTGGATTTTTTTCCATCCAGACACGGAATATCAAACGCAATCAGGGCTGTTTAACCTCAGAAGCGCTGCTGATCAGCACTAAGCGAATTTTCACCTTTTTAGCGCTCTGAGTTTAATCGCGTGGCAGCGCTGCCCGGGTTCGGTGCCAGCTGGTTCCAGTCCTTTGGCTGGACCGTCTGAATCGCTGCCTGATCCTGGGGCTGCCGCACCGCTGGCATCTGCCCGGCGCTGTAAAACACACAAAAATCGCTTCTTTTTATGGCTTTTTCTTGCCAGGCCTTCAGAGGCTTGAAACCCGAGCTGCGTGGATCTGATCCTCCCCCAAAGTCTTCCCTGCCAGGGATTCTGTGGTGATGTCTGGGAAAATAATCACTATTAGAACATAGCACTGTCTTGGATCCTCCCAGCTGGAATTTTTCTCTATTGATCCTGGATTTTCGGGCTCAAAATAAAATATGAAAAAATGAGTGTCTGAAAAATAAAAAAACATATGAAAAAATGAGTGTCTGAAAAATAAAAAAAAATATGAAAAAATGAGTGTCTGAAAAATAAAAAAAATATGAAAAAATGAGTGTCTGAAAAAAAATGAAAAAATGAGTGTCTGATCAGCACAGCTCCCACCTGGCTGTGCCTGGGGCAGTTTTCTGCTGCTGCTGGGGGTGTTTGCAGAGAGGAGCCCAGGGCAGGCTGCAAACACAATCCTGGGTGCTGAACGTGGAAACTTCCCCTCCTTGTGCGAGTTCCAGCCCTTAATTGAGTTTAGCTGTAAAACCTTCCTGTGACCTTTTTATGAATTAGGTGCAGACGAGTAGGAAATGTTTTGCATTATCACTTAAAGCACCCTTCCTGCTGCACCTCACTCCCACAAATAATTAGAGAGGAAAGCGGTAATTACAGGAATCAATTGATAGCAGCCTTTGGCTCAGACAATGCTGAAAAGAAACTACAATTTAAGCTTAACTTGTACTATAAAGTTGACGAAGGAAATGGAAATTTATGTAAATTCCAGCAGACAATTTATAAGGTTAGAGACTCCGTGGGATGCGCGTGTTTGTGACTGTTCTTTAGGTTCAGCTGTTCAGGGGGGCTTTCCTTGGATCCCACGCTCTGTAAATTCCAGAGCTTTGCAGTCTGAGGAGCTGTTGGAGATCAGATTGGAAATTTGCACTCACTCCTGCAGGGGCTGGGCTGGGCTCTGCAGGTGTGTGCCACTGGAGCCCCTCCAGCGGGAGATGGGACCTTCTCATATAATAAATACCGATATTTAATATAATTATAGATATATAATAAATATGGAATATTTAATAGAATATAATTATATATATAATAAACATGGAATATTTAATAGAATATAATTATAGATATATAATAAATATGGAATATTTAATAGAATATAAACTTATATATATAGTTTTATATTATATATATTATATATATTATATAGTGTATATTATATATTATACATTGTAGATTATATATTTCCATATATAATACATTATATAATATATAATATATAATATATAATGTATAATATATAATATATAATATATTATATGTTATATGTTATATGTTTATGTTTTATGTTATATGTTATATGTTATATGTTATATCGTATATTTTATATCGTATATTGTATATTATATATGGTATATTATATATCATATATTGTATATCATATATAATATAATGAATAAGGAATAAATAACTTTTATAACTCTGGGAATAAATAACATTTATTTCTCTGGGAATAAATAGCAATTATATCTCTAGGAATAAATAGCAATTATATCTCTGGGAATAAGTAGCAATTATATTTCTAGGAATAAATAGCAATTATATCCCTGGGAATAAATAACATTTATTTCTCTGGGAATAAATAGCAATTATATCTCTGCGAATAAATAACATTTATTTCTCTGGGAATAAATAACAATTATATATCTAGGAATAAATAACAATTATTTCACTGGGAATAAATAACATTTATCCCCTGTTACCACCCATTCCCAAACGGGAGACTGAAATATTTTGAAAATCAGCGAGCTGCCTCCTGGGCCCCATCCTGCCCCTCTGGGTTTCCAGGTGCAGCTGCTGGAATTCAGCTCTGAAAATCCTGAATTTTGGGTTGGACAGCCAGGAAACAGCACCCCTGGCTTGAGCACAAGTTTTAAAAACCAGGAGCAGCTAAAGCTCTGCTTGAGAATTGCTGACCCCTGGTAATCATTGTGTGCTTGGAATCAATTTATAAAATGTGATTGTGAATTCAGTGAAATCCAAATTAGGATTTTAGTCTGGAGAACCAGACCCTGGCCCTTTAAGGGCTGACAGGAAAACTAACTTCGTGTATTTTAACAACAACTTCATGAAACCCATCCTTTAATCTGCCAATTTCCATTTTCATAAAACTCCTTTTTCCACAGCTATTAAACGTCTTTAAAATATAATTTAAAAAATGTAATAACCTTTGTCATCTGTTCTACAGCTTGCCTTCAGCCAGTGCACTACTTGTGAATGCAGAATTTCAAATTAAATTTACTAATCTCATGGAAAAGGGACACTAGAAAATATTGCACCCAAGGTTTACCCTGGCACAGCAAGCCAAGAACGACTAATTCTGTCAAGCAACAAAATAAATTATACATTCCCTCTCCTGCTTGAGCTGAAATACTGTGAAAAATTATTGAAAAGCTTCTCATGTAAAACCAGAGGAAATGCCAATTAAAGTGCTGGTGGTGCTGGAGCAGGGAGAAAACTGCTCTGGAGGGGTGGGAATGGGGAATGGGGCAGGAGAGGGGCAGGGGAGGGGTGGGAAAAGGGAATTCCTGCAGGAGAAGGGTGGAAAAAGAGAATTCCTGCAGGGGAAGGGGTGGAAAAGGGAATTCCTGCAGGGGAAGGGTGGAAAAAGGGAATTCCTGCAGGGGAAGGGTGGAAAAGGGAATTCCTGCAGGAGAAGGGTAGAAAAAGGGAATTCCCTGGCTCAGAGCCCCGTCCCAGCCTCTGTCCCTGCAGCTGTCTGTGCACTGTGCCCGAGTTTTGGTTTTGCTTTGTTTTGTTTTGTTTTGTTTTGCTCTCTTTTGTTTTGTTTTGCTCTGTTTTGTTTTATTTTGTTTTGTTTTGTTTTGTTTTGGGAAGGCTGCAGCAGCTCTGTGGAACACGAGTGAGGGATTTGGACAAAGCTCTGCTGCTCTGCCTGGTGCCAGGGCTGAGCTCTCACCTCCCCTGGGCAGCTTTTCAAAACCTCATTTTGTGCCTCCCTGCAGCCGTGGCACCCTGCACTCACAGAAAGGATTTTTTTAGTTTTTTGTTGTTTTTTTTTCTTCCCAGAAAAGGTGCTTGAAAAGAAAATGTTCTTTAATGGAATGTTTTGGGGTGTATAATCAGAATTTTTTTAATGATCCGTGTCATAAGTGCAAAGAATTTTGGCTAAAGTTGAAGGCAAGGTTTTTTTTTTAATCAGCAACACGCTCATTATTCAGTTCCCACTCTCAGCCAAGACAAGAAAAACTGCAGCTCTCTGATGAAAAGAAGAGGATCCATCAGGTCCCACTCACTTTTCATGAACTAAGAGCTGATGTCAGTGACTGTCAGATTTAAGTGATTTTCCCCATAAATCTCCTCTTTACTGGCAAAAAGGAATCATTGTTCCCTAACACTGCACAAGCTTTTTGTTCGGGTTTGCTGTGTATAAAATTTAATGAGAACAGGCGCGGAGCACATCAAGCGCCGAGCGCGTGTCAGTCAGGAGCCCAGTGTTTGAAAACCTGCTCCTGCAATTATCTCCAGCTCCCCACTCCGGGCAGGGCCGGGGGCTGTGAGCTCACAGAACCACGGGCAGGACGTGCTGAGGCCAAGGAGGAAAGCGAGGCGTCCCCAAGGCTGTGCCTGCTCCCCACTTTGGGGAGTTGGGTTTTACTGACCCAGCTGCTCGGTGATCTCGTCTGTCCCTGCGTCCCTGGGGGCCACTGCTCTGCTCTGGCACAGCCTCTGCTCTGACCTTGTCCCAGGGAGGTTCTGGTCCATCCCTGTCCCAAAGGGTAGTTCTAGTCCATCCCTGTCTCAGGGAGGTTCTGGTCCATTCCTGTCTCAGGGGGTTGGTTCTGGTCCATCCCTGTCCCAGAGATCCATCCCTGTCCCAGGAGTTTAGCTCTGATCCATCCCCATCCCAGGGGGTGGTTCTGATCTATTCCTGTCCCAGGGGATGGTTCTGGTCCATCCCTGTCCCAGGAAGGTTCTGGTCCATCCCTGTCCCAGGGATCCATCCCTGTCCCAGGAGTTTGGCTCTGATCCATCCCCATGCCAGGGGGTGGTTCTGATCCATTCCTGTCCCGGGGGTGGTTCTGGCCCATCCCTGTCCCAGGAAGGTTCTGATCCATCCCTGTCCCAGGAGTTTGGCTCTGTTCCATCCCCATCCCAGGGGGTGGTTCTGGTCTATTCCTGTCCCAGGGGTTGGTTCTGGTTCATTTCTGTCTCAGGGATCCATCCCTGTCCAAGGGGAGTGGTTATGGTCCATCCCTGTCCTAGTGAGGTTCTGGTCTATCCGCATCCCCAGAGAGTGGTTCTGGTCCATCCCTGTCCCAGGGGTTGGTTCTGGCCCATTCCTGTCCCAGGAGTTTGGTTCTAGTCCATCCCTGTCTCAGGGGGTGGTTCTGGCCCATCCCTGTCCCAGGAAGGTTCTGGCCCATCCCTGTCCCAGGGATCCATCCCTGTCTCAGGGTGTGGTTCTGATCTATTCCTGTCCCAGGGGAAGGTTCTGGTCCATCCCCATCCCAAGAGAGTGGTTCTGATCCATCCCTGTCCCAGGAGGTGGTTCTGATCTATTCCTCTTCTCATGGGATGGTTCTGATCCATCCCCATCCCAGGAAGATTCTGGTCCATCCCCATCCCAGGGGGTTGGTTCTGATCCATCCCTGTCCCAGAGAGGTTCTGGTCCATTCCTGTCCCAGGGGGTGGTTCTGGTCCATTCCTGCCCCAGCGAAGTTCTGGTCTGCCTCCCAGACTCCTTCTCAGACAGGAGCATGGAGCTGGGTCTAATTCTAGTCCCAGGCTTGGTCTGTGGTTTATTTAAAGGATTATACAAGTGCAATTGAAGCTCTCTACAAATCTGTCCTGCAGGATTGAGGATGGCAAACCAGATATATGCAAAATGAATTAGTTATTTCAATTGATGATTATAATGATTAGAATAAAGGACCTTAATCAGAATTATCTGCTACACAATATAGGTAGTCATAACTACAATTACAGTGCACTGCTTATTAAATCAGTAATTTCAAAGGCAGCTTAATAATTATCAAGTAGACACTGAAGTTCTGCTGATGTCTGAGGGTAAATCTGCTCTGCTCAGACTCCAGGAGTGACCTTGAGGCGTGACCCCACTGCAGGGAGGAACCTCCAGGCGCATTCCCAGGAGGGGAGAGCACTCTGCCCTCACTCCCATCCCTGGAAATGCCCCAGGCCAGGCTGGGCACTGGGCTGGGAGCAGCCTGGGGCAGTGGGAGGTGTTCCCTGCCCTGGCACTGGGCACTGGGTGGGATTTGGGGTCCCTCCCAACCCAAACCACTCTGGTTTTAAACGTTCTCTCAATGGTTATGGGTGAGTGTTGCCCTTGGATGGGTATTTCACAATGACAAAATTCAGTTTCTGTGATTCACCATCTTAACTCTCATGAGTATTCTTTTTGAAATGTCAGGATTTGTCATCTTAAAAGGCAGAAATCAATCAGCAAGTAAAAACAAGCACAAGGAAGTGTTGTAATTTTTAATGACTTTTGAGACAATCAGAAATTGTCTAACTCCTTCCTTCTGCACTACTCTTGTTCTGGAAAGTTATTGGGGAAAAGGAGAATTCCCATCTGCTTGACAGCTTCTCCTCAAAATCCTGGGGGCAGGAGCAGAGTTCCCTTGCACACAGGGTGAAATCCTTCCTTTGCAGGAGGGATCTGCTGTGATTTCGGGGTGGAAAGGGTGGGGAACAGCCACAGGAGTGAAATAGAGAATTTTCCTGCCCATCGCCAATCCCAAAGCAAAGAGTGAGTATTTCCTCTGGTCTGTGCGTGCCTGCCACTCTCCAGCTGCTCAGCAGATCCTTCATGAGTCCCTGAATCATGACCTCACTGCAATTAAACCCTGAACATGGCCCTGGAGGGAGCACACTGAGCCCAAAAGGTGAAATCTGATTTCCTGGCTCTTACCTCACACAGCCTGCTCAGGACTGGTGCTGGGCTGACTCTGGAAGTGTTTACCAGGGCTGTGCTTGAAGTTCAGCATCTAATTAATAAAAAGAGAAAGAGGTCATGCCCATAATTGGTGTTTGGCATTGGGGAACTTGCAGATTGTCAATAGCATTTAAATTTTTTCTTTCCCATCTATTAAGGTGTTTAATTTCATTTTAACCTCAGAGACTGAGGGCTGGTAGCAGCCACCAAGGCTGAATTAACGTGGCTGTTTGCAGTTATTAATTGCTGTGTCTGAATGACAAAATAAAACAAAATGTCCAACTAAACCCCTGATTTCACCATGGTAGCACAACCAGAGAGGAAATTCTTACAGGTGTGTGGAGAGCCTTTTGTATATTTTAGTGATGTTTCCTCCTGGTCACTCCTCACTGCAAGAACAAACAGGGGGAGGAAAAGCCTCGTGCACCATTCTGGAGAGATGAGCTGAAAATTCCTGATTCCTGTACCTTTGACAGAGCCCAGGGCTGCTCTGAGGGCAAGGCAGAGTAAATGATGCAAACTGGCAGGATTACAGGGTGCCATGAGCCAAGGAAGATTAAAAAATATAATTGGAAAAGGTGTCAAAGAAAAAAATGGTCACACTGTTTTATCTGTTTGTGGAGGTGGTTGTTGGATGGTCGCTGGACAGACTCAGGAGCTCACTATTTTCTGTTCTTCAGGTTTGTATTTTATTATGAGGCGTGGGTGTAAGAGAGAGTGTGGAGCATGGGGAGTGATAAGAGCAAGGGGGTAAGAGAGAGCTTAGAGAGAGAGATTAGAGGTAAGAGGTAAGAAGTAAGAGGTAGGAGGTAAGAGGGAGGATAAGAGAGAGATTTTCCATTTACAATACAATAAGTATTCTTCTATGATGAATATTCTAATTTCCAATAACCAATCTAATACAATACACTAATTTCCTAATATTTGCATCCAACCTATAGGAATCACTAAATTACCATGTTTTATGGCTTTCTTACCTGTAACCCTTCTCTTCAGACCTTTCCTGCCAGGCTTGGGACAGGATGTCTGTTGGTTCTTTGATATTTGTGGCATTTGGTATCATCTAAACAAAGGAAGAGGCCTCAAACCTTCACATGGCTGTTTTCATCATCTATGTCAAATTCTGCTAACATCTCTATTTCATCTGTTGTTTCAGAACTACTTGCTAGGCCCTCAAAAGATTTTGCTATTCCCTCCCCAACCTCTGTTATTGGGGCTGGAGATTACAAGCTGTTAGGAACGTGCCCTTGGCAAGGAGGGAGATGGAATGTGTGAGTGCTGAGAGCTCTGGTACCTCACAGGGGCTGGGGGGCTGGGGCAGAGCTGCTGCACGGGCACTTCAATGTCCTGCAATTCCCAAGGGAAGGGAGAAGCTGATCCTTGGAAAAGTCTCTGCATTTTGATTTCTTCCCCATTTCCTCAAGCTAATGGGGCTGATGTGATGGGAGGGGTGAGCGTGGATCATGGGATGAGCGTGGATCATGGAGTGAGCGTGGATCATGGAGTGAGCGTGGATCATGGGATGAGCGTGGATCAGGGGATGAGTGTGGATCAGGGGATGAGCATGGATCATGGGATGAGCGTGGATCAGGGGATGAGTGTGGATCATGGGGATGAGCGTGGATCATGGGATGAGTGTGGATCATGGGATGAGCGTGGATCAGGGGATGAGTGTGGATCATGGGATGAGAGTGGATCAGGGGATGAGTGTGGATCAGGTGATGAGCATGGATCATGGGATGAGTGTGGATCATGGAGTGAGCGTGGATCATGGAGTGAGCGTGGATCATGGAGTGAGCATGGATCATGGGATGAGCATGGATCATGGAGTGCACATGGATCATGGAGTGAGTGTGGATCATGGGATGAGTGTGGATCATGGGATGAGCATGGATCAGGGGATGAGCGTGGATCATGGGATGAGAGTGGATCATGGGATGAGCGTGGATCATGGAGTGAGCATGGATCATGGGGTGAGCGTGGATCATGGGGTGAGCATGGATCATGGGATGAGCTCTTCCAGCTGTGAGCTCCTGCCTGCAGCAGGGACTGGGCTGGTGGGGCAGGGGCACAGAGCCTCTCATGGGATGGGATGGGATACAGGGATGGGATACAGGGATGGGATAATGGGATAATGGGATGGGATAATGGGATGGGATACAGGGATGGGATACAGGGATGGGATGGGATAATGGGATAATGGGATAATGGGATAATGGGATGGGGATGGGATGGGATACAGGGATGGGGATGCTCTGGGATACAGGGATGGGAATGGATACAGGGATGGGATACAGGGATGGGGATGGGATAATGGGATAATGGGATAATGGGATAATGGGATAATGGGATGGGATGGGATGGGATGGGGATGGGGATGGGATGGGATGGGATGGGATGGGATGGGATGGGATGGGATGGGATGGGATGGGATGGGATGGGATGGGATGGGATGGGGATGGGATGGGATACAGGGATGGGATGGGATGGGATACAGGGATGGGATGGGATACAGGAATGGGATGCTCTGGGATACAGGGATGGGATGGGATACAGGGATGGGATAATGGAAGACAGGGATGGGATACAGGGATGGGATACAGGGATGGGATACAGGGATGGGATGGGATACAGGGATGGGATACAAGGGATGGGATGGGATACAGGGATGGAATGGGATGGGATAGGATAATGGAATACAGGGATGGAATACAGGGATGGGATGGGAACCCAGAGCCTCTGATGGGGCTGGAATAGACAACAGGCAATACCATGGAATGTGGACAGCACACTGGTTATTAGCTCTGGACTGATAATCCAGATGATCTTCAAGATCTTTTCATAATGTAGATAATGTTTAAGGTCCCTTCCAACCCTAATCATTCTACAATTTCATATTTCAGTTTTAAATCCCTGAGAGCAGAATGTGCCATTAAATAATGAGAAATAAAGCAATTGAAAACAGCCATAAAAACATTTGATCATGGGAGGAAGAAATGTGCCAAAAGCAGTTTCAAAATTAAATTGCAAGTGATGCTTTTGGAATCCCTGTCAGTGCCAGGCTCCCCTCTCCTGTCCTGCAGGAGCAGGGTGAGAGTGCCAGCCCTGCAGGGGACAGAGAGCAGCGAGGGACTCTGGATAACCTGAATGCTGATGCACTCATGGCTGAAAATGTTTCAGAAGCTGCTGAAGAAGCAGGAAAGAAACGTGTGCTTGTTACTGCAATGAGTTTTCCCTTTTTATCCTGACAGTTGAGGAGTGTCTCAGAAATGCTGGGAGCCTGAGCAGCACAAATAGACTCCTGAGCCCAATGGAAATTCAGCTTTCTGCTCCATTTCTGCAATAATCCATCCAAAGAGAGGCAGAACTACGAACCACAATAACAATAGCAGAAATTATACAGCCCCACCGTTTTCCCAGCACTGCTGTTAGCAGAACACCAGATTGATGTTGTACCTATTTTTATTTTTGCTGCTGGAACAGCCTTTGTCACTGAGAGGAGCACAGGAATTTCAATAGCTCCTGTGTTTTGTGAAAAACGAGGAGTGCTGCACTCACCTGACCTTTTCAGAAGGTTTCATTTCAATTGCCTGGTCACCCCAGTCCTCTGCAAGAGCTTGGGCTCCCCTTTTAATGGGAAGAGGAGGAGAGCAATGGTCAACCATTCAAAATACTGAATATTAAAAAGGTCAACAGAGCGTGGCACGGCAATGTGAAAACGAGACAATGCAATCCCAGGCACTCCTCACAGTGGCAAAAAGTGCAGCAAGAGCAGAAAATGTCACAACACAGAAGCATTTGCAGGGGGACAGGGTGTGGTGTGAGATGAGCATGAGATGAGCGTGAGATGAGTGTGTGCAATGGTTTTGAAAGCAAAGCCAGTATTTCTGACTTCAAGTCAGAAATACAATATATAATAATAATAATAATAATAATAATAATAATAATAATAATAATAATAATAATAATACTAATAATAATAATATAATACTAGTAATACTAATAATGCGAATACAAATACAAATACTAATACTACTACTACTAATAATCCTGAATGGTTGCAAACTGTAAAATTTTTACTGCAAATACAGGAATGAAAAGTGAATTTTTGTGTTCTGAGCCATGGGTGCTGGGGGCTTGGCTGGCACAACCCCAGCACAGTCCCAGCACAGTCCCAGTCTGGTCCCAGCACAGCCCCAGTCTGGTCCCAGTCTGGTCCCAGTACAGCCCCAGTCTGATCCCTGTACAGCCCCAGTCTGGTCCCAGTACAGTCCCAGTCTGGCCCCAGTCTGTCCCCAGTCTGTTCCCAGCACAGCCCCAACACAGCCCCAGTTTGATCCCAGTTTGGCCCCAGTACAGCCCCAGTCTGGTCCCAGTACAGTCCCAGTACAGCCCCAGTACAGCCCCAGTTTGGTCCCAGTCTGGTCCCAGTCTGGCCCCAGTCTGGTCCCAGTCTGGTCCCGGTTTGGTCCCAGTCTGGTCCCAGTTTGGTCCCAGTCTGGTCCCAGCACAGCCCCAGTCTGTTCCCAGCACAGCCCCAGCACAGCCCCAGTCTGGTCCCAGTCTGGTCCCAGCACAGCCCCAGCACAGCCCCAGTCTGGTCCCAGTCTGGTCCCAGCACAGCCCCAGCCTGCACTGCTGCTCTCTGCAGGATCTGGCCAGGACTCCTCCGTTTAACCCCTTCCTTGCTTTGCTTCCCTTCCCTCTGTGCCAGCACTCAGCAGCTCCTCACGCTCCTTTCGCAGCCTCTGAGAGCCTGGCTGGCACTGGCAGCATCTCCCAGGGAACGCTGGCTGGGCTGTGGAGCTGCCCCAGCACAGCCCAGCCTGGGCAGCGCCTCAGACGCTTCAGTCAGGGCTTGCTGTGCCTGGCAGGGACCAGTCTGTGTGACAGAGGCAGGTCTGAGCCCCTGGCTGGGGGTGCCCTGCTTGGCAGGCACCAGCCAGAGCCTAGCAGCAATTGCTGCTTTTAGAAGTCCCAAAGCCACAATTAACATGAATAAGCTCTGGTTGGAAGCAGGATTTCCCCCAGCTGGGGCAGAAGAATGAATGGGAATGTTGGAGCTTCTGCATCCTCAGAGGAAGGAGCAGAGTCACAGAGCCCAGGCTGGTTTGGGACCCTGTGGGCTCCCCGGCACCACAGACCCCCAAAGCTGGGCTCAGTTCTGTGAATGTTCATTTATTCCTTAGAGATCCTCCATGCTCCTGATGGCTCCAAGCCCCCCTCGACCCAGACTCCAGGCTGATGCTAACCAAGCACCGTTGCTTCAAAAACACAATTGCATTTCTGACTCATCCTTCATTTCCTGCCATAATCACTGTAATAGTTATTTTCTCCATGATAAATATTACGTGATGGGTTATTTTTCCCTCTCCCAGTTGCCTTTTTATTTTTTTTAGCTCCAACCTCTCGTGTCATCAGCCACTACTCAGCTCCCCTGAGAGCACAGGTCAGTTCAAGCAGCTTTGAGTGCCTGGGGGAGAGTAAGAACAGCCAGAGGTGTCCCTGGCACTGGGGGTGCCCCTGGCATCTCCCTGAGCTTCTGCCAGCTCCTTGTGGGGTCCCAGAGGGGTTTGGGCTGAAGGGACCTCAAATCCCATCCTGTCCCACCCCATCTGAGCTGGCATGGGACATTTCCAGGGATGGGCAGCCACAGCTTCCCTGGGGCTCTCCCAGTGACCTTCAGAGGGAGGAATTGCCTCCCAATTTCTTCCCAATTTCTTCCCAATCTTTTCCCAATTGCTTCCCAATTTCTTCCCAATCTTTTCCCAATTTCTTCCCAATCTCTTCCCAATTTCTTCCCAATTTCTTCCCAATCTCTTCCCAATCTCTTCCCAATTGCTTCCCAATTTCTTCCCAATCTCTTCCCAATCTCTTCCCAATTGCTTCCCAATCTCTTCCCAATCTCTTCCCAATCTCTTCCCAATCTTTTCCCAGTATCCCTGCCTGGTCCCACCTGACCCTGCCCTCGGAGGGTGGAAGTCACTCTCCCTTGTGCTGTCACTAATTCCTGATGAAAATTCCCTCTCCAGCTGCCTCTGGGTGCAGGAAGAAATCTGAATTGTGGGAGATTGGCTCAAGCCCCTGGAGGAGCCTCCAGCCCAGGCCTTTCCCCTGCTCCTCTGCTGGGTGTTAATTATTGCAGCCTGCAACTCAGGAATTCTATTCTCAGTCACATCCCAGTTTCACTCTCAGTACATCTGAATGGCAAATTATTCATTTGCTCTAATCACAGTGGGGTTAGGATCTTCGGCATGCCAGTGACAATATTAATTGCCTGGTGTGTGGTCTTCTGAAGAGCAGAAGTTGGAAAGAGTGATTCCACACCCCAAGTCATTAGGAGAAAAGCTCAATTCATTATCTGGGTGTTATTATTACTAATGACATAGTAATAGACTCCATACTAACAATAAATATCTTTTTACCAGCTCAGTGTTTCACTTAATAGCCTTTTTAACTGGCAGCTGAAGGTTTGTGCTGCCCCAGCTCCTGGAGCTGCTTCCTGCACGGCTCCAGAGCCAGCCCTGGTTCTGCAGGGCTGGGCTGTGCTGGGTCAGTTTGGGCAGCAGGGTGCTCTGAGCCCTGGGCAGGGGGTGAGGCAGCCCAGAGCCCGCCGGCTGTCCTGGGGCACAGGAACAGCCTCAGCCGTTCCCCAGGGCACCCCACTGCGCTGGAGCTGTTGGCAGGACCCAAACTGTCCCCGGGGCTGTCTGTGGAGAGCTCTTCTGGAGTGACCCTGACCTCAGCACTGAGCATGGGACGAGCAAGCAGCAGGACACAAAGCAGAGTTCTGGGGTTGTTCTTGCAGGGACAAGGACAGGGACAGGGTCAGGAAAAGGGACAGGGACAGGGACAGGGATGGGACAGGGATGAGACAGGGACAGGGATGGGACAGGGACAGGGATGGGACAGGGACAGGGACAGGGACAGGGACAGGGATGAGACAGGGACAGGGATGGGACAGGGACAAGGACAGGGACAGGGATGGGACAGGGACAGGGATGGGCACAGGGACAGGGGACAGGGACAGGGACAGGGATGGGACAGGGACAGGGACAGGGACAGGGACAGGGTCAGGAAAAGGGACAGGGACAGAGACAGGGATGGGACAGAGACAGGAACAGGGACAGGGATGGGACAGGGACAGGGATGGGACAGGGATGGGACAGGGTCAGGGATGGGACAGGACAGGGACAGGGATGGGACAGGGATGGGACAGGGGTCAGGGATGGGACAGGACAGGGACAGGGACAGGGACAGGGACAGGGACAGGGATGGAACAGGGACAGGGACAGGGATGGAACAGGGACAGGGACACCCAGCTGGATCCCAAACCTCTGCCCAGTCCCAGAGTCTGCTCTCAGATAAAAACAACAGTGACACACATTTCATCACTGGATCTCTTTCTTTCCAGCCACAGGTGCGCCAAGACAATCCTGGTGGTGCAGTGGAATACAAAGTGATTTATTAATGGCAGGAAAATCTGCACCCTTGGATATATCCCAGAGCGAGTTTGGAGCTATTGGCAGGGTCATTACCAGCTGTTCTATTAGCAACACCAGCAAAATAGATATTTTTACTTTAATTGAATTTCATACAAGCTGCAACCTGGCCTTTAACAAAGAGGAGTCATTTGAATTTATCACAGAGCCAGGCACTGGCTTTAGGCTCTTCGATTTCTCCAGTGCTGCTGAAGAATTTTCCTCCCAGTTGCACTGTGGCTGGGAATGCAGAAGCCTTAACTAGGGAATCAGCACTTTAGCCCGGGTGTTTTCTGATCCAGCCAAACCTGTGCCCCGAGGTCTGACCCTTGGGGCTGGTCCCTGCAGCATGACCCTCCCTGCCCTGGGACCACAGCACAAGGGGAAACCAGCCCCTGATTCCCTCACTGGAGCTACAGCACTGACCTGCACTACTAGTAACCAAATTATGCCGTACAAAAAGCAAGTTAGTACTTTAAACATAGTGGAACTGTTTGCAATTTGTTTGTTTATAAAACAAATATCTGCTTGCTGCGACATTACATTGTTGGATTACTTATTTACAGCTCCAAATACCTGTGTTATTAGTGCTGCCTGCTCCTGCAAACACCAAATTAATGTTCACTTATTTCTCCGCTCAGGCTGTGGAGATTGTGTTATGACTTCATCAATTGGCTGTGTTTTCCAAAGAAACTTATTTCAATCCAATTCCTTGTGTCGTGTTGCAGACAAATGAAAGCACAGGCCCCCCATTCTGTGGGTGAAATCTGCAATGCTCTGCTCCGGAGTGACGCCTTAAACAATCAAGCTAAATCTGTCAGGGGACTTTTTAATACACTGCACTGATGAAGCAAGAGTATTAAATTTATTCAACCATGAAGAAGGCTTTGATTATCCCACACCTCAGCTCTGCCAGGATGTGTTGACCATGAGTGAAAAAAACAGGGGAAAATGAAATGTGATTAGTTCCTGATGGGCTGAAATTCCTTTAATACGCATAACAGGGAGGGAATTCACATTAACAGCCTCCATCAAGAATTTATTTTTTTCCTATCTACTCCACAACACAATGAATCAGTGTCTCCAAAGGCTGATAAGGTTCTTATCAATACCTGAATGGGAACAGGTGGGATGACACAATTATTGCTGGTTTATTGTCTGCATTGTGCACAGCTCCCCAGCCCTGGAAATGTGCCCCCCAGTTGCACTCTGAAAACACAAGTCCAAGTTGCTTTTCTGTCATTTTTTTTGTGTCAGTAGATTTGATTGAGCAGATTTGGAAAATTGATTAAGTCACAAGGTTTTTAAAAAAAATTATTTTTGGACTGAAGCTCGACAAAAGCCTATTTTTAAGAGCTCAATTAAAAAAAACCCAAACCTGTAACGCAGTGAGTGAGACATGATTATATGCAAAAGGCATTGTCAGCAGCTGGAAAAATTATGAGGAAATTTAAAGGCTAATTATTAATCACCTGGCTCTGGCAGCAGCACAGAATTAATCTCCCTGTGTCCTAGGGGCTGCTGGGTTTGCAAAGCTGCAAATAGTAGTTTTTTATCTGAATTTTTTTAAAGGAAGGTTCTGGCGCCCACGTGGCAGCGCCGACATTTACAAGTGAATTGTTACAACTCCGTGTTTTACTTCCCTGCTGCCTCCACACTTGCTTCCCACCTGCTCCTTGTCGGGGAGGAAGGAATTCCAACAGAATCCACAAGGAAACGAGAAATCCAGTCTCAGGTGCTCAGCACTGGTAATTTGTGTGCATCACTTGTGGGGCAGAAGTGGCTGGTTCCCAGGGCAGCACAGACCCAGAGGAGAAAAGGAAATTTCATTGCTGGGGGCTGGCCCTGCCCTGACCCTGTTCTATGGCCACTGTGACCGTGGATGGTTTGGGTTGGGAGGGAGCTTAAATCCCATTTAATCCCACCCTGCCATGGCAGGGACAGCTCCCTCTGCCCCAGGGTGTCCCAGCCCCAATGTCCAGCCTGGCCTGGGCACTGCAGGGATCCAGGGCTGCTCTGGGAATTCCATCCCAGCCAGGAATTCCTGCCCCAATCCCATCCCTGTGGCACTGGGATCCACTCCCTGTGCCCTGTCCCTCCATGCCTTGCAAATAATCCCTATGGAAATGTGGGATTGCAGCTGCATGGGTGGTTTTATGCAGATCCTGCTGCTCCCTCTGCTCCCCCTGCCAGATGTGAGAGTGCAGAGCCCGAGTGTTTTAGAGTTTTAGTGTTTTTTTAGTGTTTTAGTGTTTTAGTGCTGAAGATGATAAATGCAGTCTTCATCTGGCAACTTCAAGGTTCACTCTTCTTCCATTTGAAGAGGAACATGCATATGGCTAAAACCACAACATTAATAATCCTTCCCTGCAAGGGAGATGGATACACAGGGCATAAATCCTCCTGCAGGTGCTAGATGGAGACCCTGCAGTGCCCCTGGAGGGGCAGGGGGGTCCCCCTGGAATAAACACCATCAGGGATGTGCTGAGCAGCCTCTGCATCTCCTGCCAGCTGCCAGGAACCCTGTTAATATTTCAGCAGGATTCAGACAAAAGCAGAGATGAAAAAGTGAGAGATTCACAGTGTCACAGAGCAGTGTCTGCTGAAGGAGAGGCAGGCAGCTTTTTTTAAAAACTATGGGGGACATCATTTGCAACTCATTCCCGAGAAGAGAGAAGTCCCATGACAGATTTCAAATCTTTGGCACAGCTTTATAACTTTATCAAAGAGAGGCATCAAAGCAAGAACTTTGTTCTGGAAAAAAAAAAAAAAAGGCAGAAAATAATCTGTAGAAACCACAACAAAATATAAGATCAGGATAATCATGTTGTACCATCAAAGAAGGTGCCATTTTTGTGCCTGTTGTGATGTTTTCTTTGTGACAGTTGGGTCTCAATGGCACAGTGAAAATAACTTGCTTGCCTTGTGATTGACAGGAAATTTAAATTCTTGCAAGCAAATGCCAGCAGGAAAACAATCTCAGCCCACATATTGCACACCTTAACGTGGCACTGGATTGAACCATCCTCCTTGGGAGTTAATGGGTAATTGGACACATATGGCACCCAAAAAAGTGCAAATTTGGGATTTCAGCAGAAGAAGTCACCTGGGAAACTGCCTATATTTAGTTACTTATCAATATTCAATGCTATTGCCAAGACAGGATGGAGGCACGAGATGGAAACGAGAATTTGAGATAACACAGGCCAAGAAACGCAGTGAGAGAACTGAACTGCAGCAGCTCCTGATCCATGGACCTGGCCAGCAGCACAGGAACAATGCCACAGGAATAATTCCACAGGAACAATGTCACTGTAACAATGCCACAGGAACAACGTCATAGGAATAGTGTCACAGGAATAATTCCACAGGAACAATGTCACAGGAACAACGTCACAGGAATAATGTCACAGAAATAGTGTCACAGGAACAATGTTACAGGAACAATGTTACAGGAACAATGTCACAGGAACAACGTCACAGGAACAATGTCACTGGAACAATGCCACAGGAACAATGTAACAGGAATAATGTCACTGGAACAATGTCACAGGAACAGCGCCACAGGAACAATGTCACAGGAACAATGTCACAGGAATATTGCCACAGGAACAACGTCACAGGAACAATGTCACAGGAACAATGCCACAGGAACAATGTCATAGGAATAGTGTCACAGGAATAATTCCACAGGAACAATGTCACAGGAACAATGTCACAGGAACAACGTCATAGGAATAGTGTCACAGGAATAATTCCACAGGAACAATGTCACAGGAACAATGTCACAGGAACAATGCCACAGGAATAATGTCACAGGAACAACGTCACAGGAACAATGTCACAGGAACAATGTCACAGGGACAGTGCCACAGGAACAATGTCACAGGAACAATGCCACAAAGCCAATGCCACAGGAATAATGTCACAGGAACAATGTCAGAGGAACAATGCCACAGGAACAATGCCACAAAGCCAATGCCACAGGAACAATGTCACAGGAACAATGCCAAAGGGACAATGCCACAGGAACAATGTCACAGGAACAATGCCACGGGAACAACGTCACAGGAACAATGCCAAAGGGACAATGCCAAAGGGACAGTGTCACAGGAACAATGTCACAGAACAATGCCAAAGGAACAATGTTACAGGAACAATGCCACGGGAACAACGTCACAGGAACAATGCCACAGGAACAATGCCACAGGAACAATGCCACAGGAACAATGTCACCTGTGTCCTGGAATGACGGCACTGAGCAGTGCAGGGATGGACACTGTTAGCAGCGCTGCTGCCTTTTAGATTCTCCTTTTTCCTCTCCACCTGTTTGATTAAAAAGCACATCAGTATTTTTCTGAGGCTGAAAACCTTTCCAGACCATGAATTTCCTCCTCAGGAGGAGTCTCCTCCCTGCTCCCCTGGTCTCTGCACCTCCAGCCTCTCTTTGCAAAGTCCCATAACCTCGGCAAAAAGACAAAGGAGCAATTTATTTATTTTACTTTGCTCTGAGACACCTTTGTCCAATCACAGCAGCCCCAATTTTAATTGCTTAGGCTGCAGTTTCCCCTAACCTTTCCAGCAAACGTGGTCATTGCTGCACCTCGAGCACCTGAGCAGGAACCTGCTCCCAAGCCCTTATCATTCCCATTTCTCACACATTTTTTGTGCATGTGTGTTTGCTATTTTGCTCTTATCTCATCTCCCAGCCTGCTGCAGTGAGCCAGCATTTCTCAACAAGATCCATTCGCTGCCTCAGACTGAATAAAAAATGTTTCACACGGGGAGACTGCTGGCCCTTCCTCTCCTCTGATCAGAGCTGGTTTTGTTTCCCAGCTGAGGCAAACAGAAAGAGTTTGTGCCCCTGCTTCAGTCAGCCTGTCCCCGAGGGGAGGCTTGTCCTGCACACCTGGAATGCTAATCTGAGAAAAATTAGGATTTTAGTTAAGAGTTAGTTTATTTATTAGAATTAATTAAAAAGAAAATTGATAGACAGACCTTGCCGAAAATAAACAAAAGTTAGAAGGAAAACTGAGTTTGAGGTAATTATCTGAAACTTAAATAATTGATCGTCTGTCATTTTATGTTTGCTCAGCTGTGCTCACAATGGGAAAAGACAAAACTAGTGAGCAGATCCAAAGGAGCATAGACAATGCAACCAGAATCCCATTCTTTGGAAAACTGGACTATCCCCAGAAATCATTTGTGTTGTCAGTGACAGAAAAGGTCAAGAGTTCAGGGTGAGGAAGACTCGCCTTACTTCCTCCTTTTAAGACCCCTCCCCACAAAAACGACCCCAGACTTAATTTAAGAAGTCAATCAATGCTTAATAGCTGCTCAAGTTAATTACCATGGGAAGGGGGGGATGGGAGGGGTTGTTATTATGAATATGGATTTGTTTGAATCCTTTGCCACTAAACAGACTCTGTGATCACCTGTGATTGTGCAGTGGGTGTCAGAGGGTTACCTCACACTGAATAAACACACACTTTGTAACTTTAAATTGTTAGAGAGTCTTTTGTCACAGTGGAGCATCAGTATTAGATCAATACTCATATTTTGATAAATCAGAACAGTGACTTTCCTCTCCTGCAAACACTGCGGGCCCCACTTCCCCACATGGAAAAGCCAACCATGGAATGCCTAATAAAATAATAATCAATAATAATAATAATAATAATAATAATAATAATAATAATAAATTAATAATAATAATAATAATAAATAAAAGCGTGTTCCCCTTGGATGACAGCAGCACCAATGTTTTCTGCACCCACTCATTACTGGGGAGGTTTTGCTGCTCACACACAGCTCTCACGTCCCTGCCAGGAGCTGGTGATGTTAAAAACCTGTAACTCGGCTCTCCCTGTGTCAAGGCCCCAGTTTTAGATAAAATTCTAACAAATAATGTCATTTCCCTGCTCATTTATTTTAGCAAACAATTTTAGGGATGACTGAATCCCTGCTGCTACAATGTAACGGGGCTAATGAGGAGATTTCAGATCTAAAAAGTGTTTGAACACATTGCAAGACTGACTTTGGGTGGGCACACCATCTCTTGGGGAATTCTCTTCCCTTGAGGACAGCTCCTGTAGATGATGTTACTTCCCCCAAAATGTGCCCCTGGGATTTCATTCCTTAAACAAAGAAATTCCTTGAAACAGAACCCCTTTTCCTTATGGAAACTTCTATAATATTTTAATATTTCTATTCTATTTCTGTTCTATTTCTATTGGTTCTTAAAGTCAAAAGGTAATTTGTCCTTTTCTTACTTAGAATTTTAAGGTAATTGGTTAGTTTGTAATTTGTAGTTTTTATTGGTCAGAAGTTCAATCCTCCAAAAGATGTAAAAACCCTTTGTTGTATGATGCAATTAGACCGTTGTTAGCAATTCCCTTCGAAGAAATAAAATCATCTTCAGAATCTTTGCAGCACCATCTCAGCTTTTGTTCTCCTCTAGCACGAAGCTGGGGCTCTGCCACGAGAGTTCTGAGCTATTTGGACTCTGGTGGCACCCCGGGGCTGGAAAGTATCTGACCCCAAAGCAGCTACGCAGCTCCTCTGCAGAGCTGCTTCCCCCAGCAGGAAAAGGCAAATCCTGGCACTTCCCAAAGAGGAGCGTGGATTTCCTGCCCTGATGGCGAGGAAGGAGTTTGCCAGGATGGGGATGGTCCCTGATTCCTGTCAGAGCAGCCCAGGTGTCCCTCTGTCCATGCAGCCAGGACTGCTCTGAGCTCTCTCTGGATTATTTTCTCCACACTAGTCACATTTGAAAGTCAAATTATTTTTCAGTGCAAAATTCTATTGTCATTTAAATCGGGTTTGTTTTAGAACATCAAATAAAGTTCAATAAAATTTCGGTTTTAAAACACTGAAATCAAGTATTTCAGTCAAGCAACACATTTTGTTTCCAGGGTTTAAAAGGAATGTTTTTGATCTTCCATTCCCAAAGAGCTTGTCCAAGCAAAGCCATTAGTGCTTACACTTACAAAAATAAAGACTTTTGAAGATTATCATCATGACAACGTTTCAATTTCATTAACACAAAATAGTTTTAGTAATTCCAAATGACTTTAAAATGTGCTAGAAATTTTTATTTCTTTTTGTTTCAATTTGAAACTGGAAAATTAATGCACTGAAAAAGGAAACAGATCCTGCAGATACATGGAATTATCATTTATTAAGCCCAAACCAAATTTTGCTTTAAAGTCAGAGATGATTCAAAACATTAGCACTAATTAGAGCAAAACCTGGGGATCCAAAGC
Source organism: Luscinia megarhynchos (assembly GCA_034336665.1). Taxonomy (NCBI): domain Eukaryota; kingdom Metazoa; phylum Chordata; class Aves; order Passeriformes; family Muscicapidae; genus Luscinia; species Luscinia megarhynchos. The sequence continues at coordinate 174,035 of CM067571.1, forward strand.
AGCTCTGCTCAAATAATTTAATTTACAATATGACTAAAATCATTAGGCTGATGATAAATGGGAACCCAATGGGCACCAAGAAGGAGCAGGATGGTTTCAGGTTTGAGTGAATGCCTGCAGGAAAAGGCTCCTCCTGCTCAGGGCTCAGCACCCCCAAGGCTCAGGTGAGGGCACAGCTGCTCCTGCCTGCCCTATGGACCCATGAGCACTCGTGGCTGGGTTGGGTTGGGTTGGGTTGGGTTGGGTTGGGTTGGGGTTGGGTTTGGTTTGGTTTGGTTTGGTTTGGTTGGGCTGGGTTTGGTTTGATTGTGTTGGGCTGGGTTGGGTTGGACTGGGTTGGGTTTGGTTTGGTTTGGTTTGGTTTGGTTTGGTTTGGTTTGGTTTGGTTTGGTTTGGTTTGGTTGGGTTGGTTTGGTTGGGTTGGGTTTGGTTGGGTTTGGTTGGGCTGGGTTTTGTTTGGGTTGTTTTGGTTTTGCTGGTTTGGGTTTGGTTCGGTTGGGCTGGGTTAGGTTTGGTTTGGATGGGTTTGGTTTGGCTTGGATTTGTTTGGATTGGTTTGGCTTCATTTGGCTTGGTTGGGTTGGGTTGGATTTGGTTTGGTTGTGTTGTGTTTGGTTTGGTTTAGTTTAGTTTGGTTTGGTTGGGCTGGGCTGGGTTTGGTTTGGCTTGGTTTGGCTTGGTTTGGCTTCATTTTGTTTGGGTTTGGTTTGGTTTGCTTTGGTTTGGTTTGGTTGGGTTTGGGTTGGTTTGGTTGGGTTTGGTTGGGTTGGGTTTGGGTTGGTTTTGAGCTGGGTTTGGTTGGGTTGGGTTTGGACCTTCCTGGGGACTGTGTCTGTGTTCTTCAGTCCTGCAGGAGGATTTGGTGGTGCAGCAATGTGAGCTCAGGAGCTCTGAGAGGGAGCAGAGCCTTCCCATGGCCCCTTTCCCCACCTTCCCTTTCCCCAGTTCCCATTCCCCAGTTCCTTTTCCCCAGTTCCCATTCCCCAGTTCCCTTTCCCCAGTTCCCATTCCCCAGTTCCCATTCCTCAATTCCCATTCCCCAGTTCCCATTCCCCAGTTCCCATTCCTCAATTCCCATTCCCCAGTTCCCATTTCCCCAGTTCCCATTCCCCAGTTCCCATTCCCCAGTTCCTTTTTCCCAGTTCCCATTCCCCAGTTCCCATTCCCCAGTTCCCATTCCCCAGTTCCCATTCCTCAATTCTCATTCCCCAGTTCCCATTCCCCAGTTCCCTTTCCCCAGTTCCCATTCCCAGTTCCCATTCCCCAGTTCCCATTCCCCAGTTCCCATTCCCCAGTTCCCTTTCCCCAGTTCCCATTCCCCAGTTCCCATTCCCCAGTTCCCTTTCCCCAGTTCCCATTCCTCAATTCCCATTCCCCAGTTCCTTTTTCCCAGTTCCCATTCCCCAGTTCCTTTTCCCAGTTCCCATTCCCCAGTTCCCATTCCCCAGTTCCCTTTTCCCCAGTTCCCATTCCCCCAGTTCCCTTTCCCCAGTTCCCATTCCTCAGTTCCCATTCCTCAATTCCCATTCCCCAATTCCCATTCCCCAGTTCCCATTCCCCAGTTCCCTTTCCCCAGTTCCCATTCCTCAATTCCCATTCCCCAATTCCCATTCCCCAGTTCCCTTTCCCCAGTTCCCATTCCCCAGTTCCCTTTCCCCAGTTCCCATTCCCAGTTCCCATTCCCCAGTTCCCATTCCCAGTTCCCATTCCCCAGTTCCCTTTCCCCAGTTCCCATTCCCAGTTCCCATTCCCAAATTCCCATTCCCCAATTCCCAGTCCCCAGTTCCCATTCCTCAGTTCCCATTCCTCAGTTCCCATTCCCCAGTTCCCATTCCCAGTTCCCATTCCCCAGTTCCCATTCCCCAGTTCCCATTCCCAGTTCCCATTCCCCAGTTCTCTTTCCCAGTTCCCATTCCCAGTTCCCATTCCCCAGTTCCCTTTATCCCTCTCCTGACTCCTCAGCTAGCGTGTGTTAATTGGGACTGGAGAATGGTTGAGCCCGTGAATTGTGAGGCTGCTCGCACTGCAGAGTGCAGCAAGTGCTGCTCTGATTAGATTGCTCTCTCCTTTCATTGCTGAACAACTTGAAGCTTAACAAGAATTTAAAAGTGAATAATATTTGTGCTGAGAGACTCTTCCCTGCACGCTGGTGAATACGTGTGAAAGACAAACCTGCTCCTACTGACACTCAGAAATTCCCCCTGAGCCTCCTTTTCTCCAGCCTGAGCCCCTCCCCAGCCCCTCAGGGATTCTCCAGCCCCTTCCCATCTCCTCAGGGACTCTCCAGCCCCTTCCCATCTCCTCAGGGATTCTCCAGCCCCTTCCCATCTCCTCAGGAATTCTCCAGCCCCTTCTCAGCCCCTCAGGGATTCTGCAGCCCCTTCCCATCTCCTCAGGGACTCTCCAGCCCCTTCCCAGCCCCTCAGGAATTCTCCAGCCCCTTCCCATCCCCTCAGGAATTCTCCAGCCCCTTCTCAGCCCCTCAGGGACTCTCCAGCCCCTTCCCATCCCCTCAGGGATTCTCCAGCCCCTTCTCAGCTCCGTTCCCTGCCCTGGCCACGCTCCAGCCCCTCTGCATGTTGCAGAGAAGGCAATTTTAAAGCTAATTAAAGTTAGATGAGCACAATAATTTACTGTCCAGAGGGTGAAAACCAGCAAAGCTGCATTTCCCTGCGGAGCACTGTGCCCAGGCCCATCAGGTGAGCAGGCAGGGCATTGCAGGGAGATGAATCTGATTTTTAGAAGCAATTTTGTTAGTGAGTGGCAGTGTCAGGAAGGGAGAGGCATTCAGAGGAGGAAAGGTCTGGTGGGGCCTCAGTGCAAGGTGGGCACAGCAGATCTGCAGCTGCAGTGTGGATCACCAGAAATGGCCTAAATCACTTAGAAAAATTAATAACTTTCCTTTTAAGTCCTCTTTCTAGAGCCTGCACAACTGCAATTGAAATGATAATTTAAAGAATTAAAATACAGCGGAGAAACAGCAAGGACTTGATCAAATTATAAGTACAGAGCACGTGTTTTCCTTCAACCTTTATAGTGAAAATTATTTTCGTATTAAAAAAAAATCAAAGAGCTGTTACTGTGTTCCTGGGGTTTTAAAGAAGTAATGAGCAGTAAACTCCAGCAATTATTCCAATCCACTATTAAATGTCACTCTTAAACAGCTGCACACTCTGAAAAGGAGAGGCATCAATTCAGGGAGGAAACTTTGGGCTGATTTCACACTCCTTCCCTGTGCTGCCTGGATAATTTTATGCACAGCATCCCCAATAAAAGCAGAGTTTTCTCGGTATCTGTTTGACTGTGAGTTTAGCTGAAAAGCTTTAATACCATCTTGTGTGTTAATTCAAGCAGAAAACCCCCCCTCGTGCTCCTAAATGATACAAAATCAGCTCCATTATCACATTTCAGACAAGATATTCCCTGACACGAGAGGATTTGTGTGGCTTTACCCATCCCCTGCATCACACTGTGCAGTTGTCTTTATCCCCACAATTACTCCAGCAGGGCAGCTTTAGGGAAATGCCACATTTTAAACCCAAGAAACAAGAGCAAATATCCAAGTGAAGCTGCCCAGGTCCTCTGGAGGGTCGGGGGAAAGATTCTTTGGGGTTTTCTGTCAAGTGCTTTGTTATTTCTGGTGGTCACGGTGGCAACACATTTGGTTTATTATATTTACATCCCAGTGCTTTGTTATTGCTGCTTGCACCTGGCACGTTAAACCCTGCACTAACAGGAAACCAAAACCACCAGAAACTGTGATCCTGTGCAAATCTTAGCAATTAACAAAAACCCTGGTTTTTTTAAAAATAAAATTACAGTTCTTATTTTACCCCTGATTCCCCCTTTCCCTGCTCTTTCACTCCTGGAGGTGTTTCCCCACCTGGCGTGGGGTGTCCCCAGCAGCACACGGACAGTTTGTCCCAGCACTTGTTTACCAATTAAGGAGGAATTTCAACACCCCCAGAGCGGGGTGGTGGCTGAGATCCTGGTGATCACAGCCTGCTGGTGATAACAGGTGGTGTTGGGATGAAATCCAGGCTTAGGAACGTAAACAAATCATTAAAATTGTGGAAACAGTTACTATCCATTTCATAGAAACATCCTCGAGTCCTTCAGAGGTCACTCACTGTGTGGTGTGATCAGGAAGGGAAGTGATAGTGCCACAAAAACACCAGGCAAAGAACCTTCAGCTGACCTACAGGAAAACTGCAGAGATTTTAATGAAAAAAATGGGAGAAATGGAAAATGAGTAGCATGAGGGGTAGAAACTCAGAATAATGTTAAGGCAATAAGAGAAATCAGTATTTAGCAAGAATCAACAGCAAAAAATACTTTTCTAATTAACAAGTAGAGGACGTGCAATGTAAATAAAGCCAGCCAGGGAGGGTGTGCTGGGAATTGATCCTGCCAGGCCGAGTTGACATCTTCCTTAATGAGGTGATGAGCTGGCTGATAAAGGGAGCAGTGGAGTGGTGCTGGCTGAGAGCAGCACCTGAGCTCTTGGTTAAACAGCAGGACACGGGACCAGCACGGGTGGGGCTCTGGGAACCCCAAACCTCCCACCCAGAGCTGGCTCCCTCCATCTCTGGATGTTGAACACAGCTTTGCCTTTATCCCTTCTTTTTTTTTTTTTTTTTTTTTTTTTTTTTTTTTTCCTAGCAATGTGTGCTCCCTGCTTCTGGCTGTCTGAACCCCGTTTCCCCAGGTGCAGAGGATTTTGGTGTGTATCCCCTGTTGATCTGAGCAGCAGGGGATCCACTCTCGTGTTCCTTCAGCCTTTGCTCTGCAGATTCACATCCCAGCCTTGCAGGAGCAGGGAGGGGAGGCAGCACAGGGGTCCCAGCAGGGGCTGCACCCCAGGACAGGGTGTGCTCTGGGCTGCTTTTGTCACCGGCCCCAGCTTCCACCTCCCTGTGCCTTCTTTAGCCCATCCTGGCACCTGCACTCACTGATTTCCCTGCACTGATTTTCCCTATCACTGATTTTCCATCACTGATTTTTCCCATCACTGATTTTCCCATCACTGATTTCCCCTGCACTGATTTCCCCATCACTGATTTTCCCATCACTGATTTCCCTATCACTGATTTCCCTATCACTGATTTCCCTGCACTGATTTTCCCTGCACTGATTTTCCCTGCACGGATTTCCCTATCACTGATTTTCCCATCACTGATTTCCCATCCCTGATTTCCTGCACTGATTCCCCTGCCCTGATTTTTCCCTGCACTGATTTCCGCACTGATTTTCCCTGCACGGATTTCCCTATCACTGATTTCCCTATCACTGATTTCCCTGCACTGATTTTCCCTGCACTGATTTTCCCTGAACATCTGCACTGATTTTCCCTGCACTGATTTCCCTGCACTGATTTTCCCTGCTCTGATTTTCACTGCACTGATTTTCACTGCACTGATTTTCCCTGAACCCTGCACTGATTTCCCTGCACTGATTTCCCTGCACTGATTTTCACTGCACTGATTTTCACTGCACTGATTTTCCCTGAACCCTGCACTGATTCCCCTGCACTGATTCCCCTGCCCTGATTTTCCCTGCACTGATTTTCCCCCGAACCCTGCACTGATTTCCCCTGCACTGATTCCCCCTGCCCTGATTTTCCCTGCACTGATTTCCCGCACTGATTTCCCTGCACTGATTCCCCTGCACTGATTCCCCTGCCCTGATTTTCCCTGCCCTGATTTTCCCTGCCCTGATTTCCCCTGCACTGATTTCCCTGCACTGATTTTCCCTGCACTGATTCCCCTGCACTGATTTCCCCTGCACTGATTTTCCCTGCCCTGATTTTCCCATCACTGATTTTCCCTGCACTGATTTCCCTGAACTCTGCACTGATTCCCCTGCACTGATTCCCCTGCCCTGATTTTCCCATCACTGATTTCCCCTGCACTGATTCCCCTGCCCTGCCGGACTGGGCAGGCTCTGCTGCAGGCACGGGGAGCACGTGTCGATCATTCCTCAGCACAGAACCCAGCAGGGAGCACAGAGAAGGAGCAGCAGAGGAGTGTGGATGGTTTTCCCTCCCTGCCTCGCTGTGTTCCAGGCAGTGACCCTTATCTGACAGCTCTGCTCTGCCTGTGAGAGGCACTGAGCACAGGGCTCACGTGGAGGTTGTACAGTGTACAATATCCTTAATAACATATTCATTTAGTGTTTGACTGATGTGCAGTTATTCCATCTCCTGGCTGCCTCTTTTCAGATGATGAGGATGAATCAGAATCTGTGATTATGGCAATCCATTAGACATCCCCCAGCCTTCTGTCTCTCCCACTCTGAAGGTTTCCGAACACACTCACACATATATTTATAAATACACATGTGGCACTGTGTATTTATTTAATTGAATGTATATATTAACTCGTGTTTAATGTAATATATGCGTATTTATGCATGTATGAATGCACTGGGGTGAGTGCTGGTGCCAGAGCAGCCCTGCAGAAACCCACAGGGCACAACAAACTCTTCTGTCTCAGGGGATCCTGCCCCTGTGCCGTGCCCAGGTGAGACCTCACCTGCAGAGACCTCACCTGCACAGACCCCACCTGCACAGATCTCACCTGCACAGATCTCACCTGCACAGACCTCACCTGCAGAGACCTCACCTGCACAGAACCCACCTGCAGGGACCTCACCTGCAGAGACCTCACCTGCAGGGATCTCACCTGCACAGACCTCACCTGCAGAGACCTCACCTGCAGGGATCTCACCTGCACAGACCTCACCTGCACAGACCTCACCTGCAGAGCTGCCCCAGCCCTGTCCCAGCCCAGGGAGGAGCTGGAGCTGCTGCAGAGAGCCCAGGGAGGCTCCAGGCTGGTCCCAGGGCTGGAGCAGCTCTGCTGGAAGGAACGGCTGGGATTGTTCACCTGCACAGGATAATCTTTGGGCTGAGCTCAGTGTGGCCTTGCAGGGCCTGGAAGGAGCTGCAGGAAACATGGAGAGAGAGAATTGCCACGGGATGGAGGGACAGGACACGGGGAATGGAGGGACAGACACAGGGAATGGAGGGACAGGACACAGGGAATGGAGGGACAGACACAGGGAATGGATTCCCAGGGGGCAGGGCTGGATGGGATCTTGGCAATTAGGAATTGTTCCCTGTGAAGCTGATGAGGGGCTGGGATGGAATTCCCAGAGCAGCTGTGGCTGCCCTGGATCCCTGGAATGTCCCAGGCCAGGCTGGACACTGGGGTTGGGACAGCCTGGGACAGTGGGAGGTGTTTGGGGGGTTGGAACTGGGTGGGATTTCAGTTCCCCCCACCAAAGCCATCCTGTGGCTCTGGGATCCCTGTGCACAGTGCCAGGGATGGGTGGGAAGCACTGGGAATGTGCAGGAAGGTTTCATTCCACCCACAGCACACGTGGCTCCAGTAAAACCAAAGTCAAATCACTTCAGGATGTGCTGCAAAGGGGGCAAGAGATGGGGTGGGCATTGCTGTGGCAGCACAGAGCTGCCCTCAGCACCAAAATGCAATTTACAGCCTTGCTGACATGGAGACAACCTGTTGGAAGACCTTACAAATATGAATGTTTAGATGCTGAAAATATGAAAACCATGAACGAGATTGAAATGAAAGCCACTTTTGAGATGCCAAGCCTTAGTTACTGAATTACCATGAAACAACAGGATGGCCCCTGAAGGCAATCCCCTCCTAATAGAGCAATGCCCTCTGCCAGAGAGCAACTCCAAAGGGCACAGAAAGACTTGCTAAGGGTCCAAAGAGCAGTTTTTAGAGTTTAAAGTGTAACACACTGTGGTAATGTAAGGATTCCTGTAGGCTGTATGCAAATGCTACAGAATTTGTATTTTATATTACATTGGTTAGTGGAAATTAGAATATTCATCATGGAAGAAGATTTATTGTATTGTAAACGGGAAATCACTCTCTCTTCTTTCTCTCTCTCTTCTTTCTCTCTCTCTTCTCCCTCTTCTCTTCTTTCTGTTCTTTCCTTCTCTCTTTCTGCTAACACCCCCCTCTTACTTCTCTTGAGGGCTCTGGCAGGGATTGGGAACAGTGTGAAGGTCTAATTTTCTGAACGACACAGTAAATCATAACTGGAGGCAGTTGCTTAATTAAGGCTGTGCAGCTCAATGACTCCTCAATGTCCTGGCAGTTCCAGGGAAGCCAGGAGTCATTTCAGGTCAAACCAAACGGTTCATTTAACCCAGGGCAAGCTCCTGGTGCTTCACGGCCACCAGTATGGTTTTGTCTGTCAGAACCCCAATTTTCCCTTTCCAGCTGCAGGTTCCTGGGGCAGGATGGGGGGAGGCTGAGCCAGGGTCAGGAAAGTCCCTGGTTTCCAGGATAATCCCTGGTTTCCAGGATAATCCATGGTTTCCAGGATAATCCCTGATTTCCAGGATAATCCATGGTTTCCAGGATAGTCCCTGGTTTCCAGGATAATCCCTGGTTTCCAGGATAGTCCCTGGTTTCCAGGATAATCTCTGGTTTCCAGGATAGTCCCTGGTTTCCCAGGATAGTCCAAATACCAAAGAACCAACAGACATCTTGTCCCAAGCCTGGCAGGACAGGTCTGAAGAGAAGGGTTACAGATAAGAAAGCCATAAAACATGGGAATTTAGTGATTCCTATAGGTTGGGATGCAAGTATTAGGAAATTAGTGTATTGTATTAGATTGGTTAGTGGAAATTAGAATATTCATCATAGAAGAATACTTATTGTATTGTAAATGGAAAATCGCTCTCTTACCTCTTACCTGTGATCTCTAACCTCTCTCTCTAAGCTCTCTCTTACCCCTCTGCTCTTATCACTCTCCATGCTCTTTACTCTCTCTTACACCCATGCCTTATAATAAAATACAAACCCTGAAGAACAGAAAATAGTGAGCTCCTGAGTCTGTCCAGCGACCATCCAACAACCAACCCCCACACTTCCCTTGAGATAAATCCAGTTCTGTGAGTTCAGAGCTCAGAGCTCTTCTCACTGGGGCTGGTTCAGAGCCCCCCCAGATACAAACCCTGTTCTGTGAGCTCTGGGCACTCCTGCTGGGGCCAGCGCTCTCCTTGGGCTGTGGAGGGTGAAATGGAAAGCAGTGCTATACAGAAGCACAGATGGGAACCCAGTCTTGGTTACCAAACAAAAGGCAGTGCAGGGAGAGGTGCTCACACGTGAACAGAGAGATGTCTGTGATGCTGCTGTGGCAGTGCTCCTTATTCCTGTGCAAACACCATGGCTGCCTGGTGGCAGCTGCCTGCAAGAGATAAAATCTGACTTGGGGATGAATGGGAAATCCTGCACGTCCCAGGGACAGTGACAATGCCTCTGGAGAGAGGCCGAGGCTGGCAAGGCTCAGGGTGACCACAATAAATGTCCTGTGATTAAACTGCTGCTTTGGGCTGCCCCGTCTCCCGGCTCAGCTGAGCGTTGGGGTTCCCAGGGAGCACAGGAGGAATTCGCAAATAATTTTGTTCCTGTATATTCTGGAGGTGCCCATGTCCTGCCACAGCATTCCTGCTCTGTTATCCCAGCTTCCCAATGAGCAGAAGAGCAGGAGGAATTCCCAAATAATTCTGTTCCTGTATTTCTGGAGGTGCCCAGTGCTCCATCCATCTCCTGCCAGAGCATTCCTGCCCCATTATCCCAGATTCCCAGTGAGCACAGGAGAAATTCCCAAATAATTCTGTTCTTGTCTCCCTGGAGGTGCCCAGTGCTGTGTCCATCTCCTGCCACAGCATTCCTGCCATGTTGTCCCAGATTCCCAGTGAGCACAAGAGGGATTCCCAAATAATTCTGTTCCTGTATTTCTGGAGGTGCCCAGTGCTCCATCCATCTCCTGCCAGAGCATTCCTGCTGTGTTATCCCAGCTCCCCAACGAACAGAGAAGGAATTCCCAAATAATTCTGTTCTTGTCACTCTGGAGGTGCCCAGTGCTCTGTCCATGTCCTGCCAGGCATTCCTGCTCTATTATCTCAGGTTCCCAATGAGCACAGAAGGAATTCTCAAATAATTCTGGAGGTGCCCAGGGGTGCTGAGGTGCCCTGGAGACGCTCCCTCAGAGCAGCAGACACTCTGTCATCATCTTTAAATAACCCTGAGCACTGTACAGAAATGGCATGCGCTCTATAAATAGAGCTCACACCTCTCTAACAGTCAAAAGCTCCATTTTTAAGAGCTTTGTTTCTTTTTTTTTTTTTCCCCTCTCCAAAAACCCAGTGATCTGAAGGTCAAATTTAATTTCCTGTGCACATCAAATGAACTCATCCCCTCTCAACCAGTCACTCGTGGCTGCAGGGCGGGCCAGGATAATTCTATTTCCACCCTAATTCAGCAAACTTATTTTTCATGAGCTTAAGTCTCATTGACTTCAGCGGAGGCTGAGCATTACCTTAAATTATTAATGCAGTTAAGTCATGGACCGAGATGGAGCCCTGGCCAGGAATATTGAGAGCCTGAACCCCTCAGCTATGGAGGAATCAGTGCAAATCCTGGATGTCATGGAAACAGAATGCTTTTCTCAGGGTGCTTCACAGGGCTGGGGATTTTTGTTGCCTTTGGAAAGAGGAGCAAAAGGGGTCTGAGGGATGAGAGCACGAGGTTAATTTTGTGGGCTTAGCCAAACCCTTTGACAAAACAAAGAGCTTCCCACAAAAAAATTCAATGTACAGGCGGGAGATGGCCAAAAAGCTGAATTTATGGATGTGACAGGAATGTGATTTCTCAGGATAAGGATAAACAAAATTTTAGAATATTTCAGCGTTCCTGAAGCAGCACTGTGAGGTCCATGCATTCCACGTTTTTGGGAATCACGTGCTGAGCGCACACGCTCCCACAGCTCACACACCAACAGCTCCTCACTCCTCTCTTCTTTATGTACCCACTTGACAGCACTGAAATAAAACCTCAAATTCACATATCTTTACTCCATCAGACTTGAGACTGCACCTAGAGGATGGCTGTGACAGATTAATGGCAGCAGCACTCGTGGCGGGGATGTGAGAAGCGACGTTCTCGCCCGTACCCCATGTGCATATTTATGTGGAGAATGCCATAAATATCCCCTGGAGAGGCTGCCTGTCTGCATGGACACACAAACGGATTTATGTCACGCCCCATCTCCTTCTCAGCCCCAAACCTGTGCAACAGAGACACCCAGGGCTTGCGTGGCTGTGCTCCACTCCCAGAAACCACTGAGACTTTCAGAATTTTCACCTTTTGTGTGGAAAAATGAATGCACTGCTGTGGACACTGCTGACAGCCTAGGCACATTTTAACCAGGCCTTTTTTAGGTCGTGAAACTTTTTTAGCTCTAGCCAGGATTTTTCCCAGGCTAGAGACCCTTTCTCTACTGCAAACACAAGAGAAAGAATCATAAGAGAGATAAACACCTGCTGGGTCCCTGAGAAGGCCAGGGAGAAGAGGTGTCTCTTTCTCTGACCAATGATCTGTTTGTATTTTGTTTTGCACAAACTGCCTTATTTAAGGCAATGGTTTCATTTAATAATTTGCTCTTTCTTGCTTTTTCCTGCACCAAGCAAGAGAGTGTCTTGTTGCTGTTTTTTCTCTCCGCTCTGTAACTTTTCTTACGGCAACAAACTGCTCTGCCCCAGGCAGGTGAGACCCTCAGTTATGGGTAAGAAGCTCTTCTGGTCATTTGTTCACTTCCCAAGCAGCAGTGCTTTGTCACAAACTCATTTTCCAAAGCACCCCCTATATATTAGCCCTAAATTTAACGTGCTGAATCGAAAACAGACCAATTTGACAAAATTAAGGGAGTGAAAAGAGAGAAGAAATAAAAACAACTCCAAGGAATGTGTGAGTTAACCTCAGCCATTTCCCACGTTAACTTAAAGCCTCATTTATCTCCCAGATTTGTCCCATCAGCGTGGCCTCAGTTAAACCCCCTCATTCCCACCCCACAGTCCCTCTGCACTCACCTCTTCGCTTTCCAACACACACTGAGACGGGATAAAGAATAATTCCAGTTATTGCCAGCGAGTGCTGGCGGATTAGGGACGACATATGGCCTGGGGCAGGTGTCTGGAGGAAAATGAGCAAAGGGGGGTGTCCTGGTTTGGAGGACAGGTGTCTGCCAATAAAGGCAAAAGCTTCTCTTTCAAATGGAGAATGTAAACCCCCTTCCTCCAAATTATTATTAATTTGACATTAAGAGGCTCTCAAGCAAAGATACAGGAATTAGGAATAACAGTTCTTTACCAGGAAAATTAAAATAGAAATGCAGTATTACAAAGAACAATCCCAAACCCTGCCAGAGTCAGAATCCAAGCTGACACCCGTCAGTCAGTCAGGGTGTTGGCAGCAGTCCCATTCCATGGTGGCTGCATCCTCCGGCAGTGGCAGATGTGGTTCAGCTGGAGCAGTGCTCCTGTAGAAGGTGCAGTTTCCTCTGAAGCTCCAGGGATGATGTGGAAAGGTCTGGCTTTCCTCTGGAATCCAGTGGAAAGAAGGTACCTTGATGTCCAAAATCTCAGTTTTTATCTGGGTAGGAAAGGCTTGGCTCCTGCCCTGGCTGGAGCATCTCCCAGTGGGATGATGGAATTTTATCAGTCATGCCCTGGGACTCACTGGCTATGAACAGGAGATATCTCCTGGAGGGAGGATGGGCTGTGGAAAGATAAAGATGATTGCCCAGCTGGTTTAAAGATGGCCCATTAACAGGAGATATCTCCCACAGAGTCACTGCCCCAGCTGGTTTAACAGATGGTGACAGAATTCACGTTTCTGACCACATCAACCCAACACAGGGGGTCTGGAAGGGCTCCCCCATCCTGTGCCAGAGCCTGGGCTCTGCACTGCCCTGAGATGAGGGGAGTGAGCAGCGTGGCTGAGAGCAGAGCTGGGCTGGTCACCTGTGGGAAATGGAGAGACAGAAATTCCACAGGTACTGAAGAGTTTGGTTTGCTGCCTTGGAAGAAACTTGGGTTGATGTAAAAATAAAAGTACACAGACATTGAGCAGAAAAATGATGAACTCATGTTTCTATAGCTTTAAGAACATGCCTTTAGTAAATAAGAAGCTGGATTGGGTAAGGTGGAGAAGGGTTTTGTGTTTTCATTGTATGGGGAAAGCCAGGAGTTTAAATGTTGTAATAGAAATGTGTGTGTGTAATAATAATTCATTGGGTAAAAGGATATGGACACACTGAGCAGAATTAAGTAAAGGATATAGGCTAGAAAAACCAAATAAACTTTGTAACAACTTTCCATGGATAAGAATGTTCTATATTGCCTTGGAATGAAGAACTCGTGCCTTCTTTGAGCTATGGCCGAATTCTGGCTGCTCTGCAATCTCAGGCCTTGAGGCTGATTCCTACCTGAGCAATAAATGGCTTTTGGCTCGGCTGTAATCCCATCTCTTCATTAAAGAAGTGATCATTAATAATCATGGGGGGACACGTCTGCTGGGGCTCTGCAGCCAGCCCTGCCCTGGCAGCCCCTGCTCCTGCCCTCTCAGGTACCAAATTCAGACTGTCCCACATCGTCAACTCCAAAAACTCCCAGCAAAGGGTTTCAGTGTCTTTGCCCACCAAAAGAACAAATCCAGTGTCTGTCACAGCACATCACAGCACACACTCCACAACAGATAATTTTAAATCAGGTTTTCCACATAAAAACATTTACTCTAGTAGTGTGTTTTTACCCTGATTTCTGGTTAGGTGTGCTGCAGAGCAGCAGCTCTGGCACTGCCCTGCTGTAGAAGACAGAAATGACACCAGCACATCTCAAAGGCTTTAGAAGCACCCCCCAAAGCTGCTTCTCTTAAAACAAGCCAGCAGAGACCCACCAGCAGAGATTTCTGCTGGCTGCAGTCCTGGCCCACGCTCTTTAACAGCTTTTATTAAATATTTAATTACCCTTTTGAGCCCTTTCCTTGATCTCTGCCCTTTTCTCCTGGGACAGGTTCCCAGGCAGCCAGCACTGACACTGCTTCTATGAGAATATTAAATGTTTATAGTGATTTTTATATGGCATGATCTCAAAGAGCTTAACACAGTGAAGGGATTACTCACCTCCCTCCAAAATGGAACATGTCCTGCTTGCTGCTCAGGAAACGTTATTTACTGCAAGTGTTCCAGGACAGAGAAAAGGGGAAATGGATCCCCAGTGCCAGAGGTGAGTCAGGCAGGGCAGGGCAGGGGCCAGGCTCTGCTCACTGCAGGGAGATCCATTCCACCCTAAAATAGAAGCATCAGCAGGGAGATCCATCCTGCCCTAAATACAAACATCAGAGATCCATCCCACCCTAAATACAAACCCCAGCAGGGAGATCCATCCAAAATACAAACCCCAGCAGGGAGATCCGTCCTAAATACAAACCCCAGCAGGAAGATCCATCCTAGATACAAACCCCAGCAGGGAGATCCATCCAAAATACAAACCCCAGCAGGGAGATCCATCCTAAAATACAAACCCCAGCAGGGAGATCCAGGATGGGACCTTTAAAGGTCACCCAGTCCCTGCCTTGGCTCACCCTGGTTCTCCACAGAGAGTTCCAGAAAGCCAAGGAGTCTCTTTAGGAACTCAAATGCAATTTGGCTCCTGGAATGTTCTCATATTTTATTCAAAGTACGAAACGGATCTTAATTTTTGATATGCACAATGCATATTGATAGGCCAGGGCTCTGGGGAGAAATTGCTTTTTGTTTTCAGCGAGGGGTGGGTGTGGGGGGCTCCTGTGGGACCTTCCTTCCCTCCTTTCCTTTCCTTTCCTTTCCTTTCCTTTCCTTTCCTTTCCTTTCCTTTCCTTTCCTTTCCTTTCCTTTCCTTTCCTTTCCTTTCCTTTCCTTTCCTTTCCTTTCCTTTCCTTTCCTTTCCTTTCCTTTCCTTTCCTTTCCTTTCCTTTCCTTTCCTTTCCTTTCCTTTCCTTTCCTTTCCTTTCCCTTTCCTTTCCCTTTCCTTTCCCTTTCCTTTCCTTTCCTTTCCTTTCCTTTCCTTTCCTTTCCCTTTCCTTTCCTTTCCTTTCCTTTCCTTTCCTTTCCTTTCCCTTTCCTTTCCTTTCCTTTCCCTTTCCTTCCCTTTCCCTTTCCCTTTCCCTTTCCCTTTCCCTTTCCCTTTCCCTTTCCCTTTCCCTTTCCCTTTCCCTTTCCCTTTCCCTTTCCCTTTCCCTTTCCCTTTCCCTTTCCCTTTCCCTTTCCCTTTCCCTTTCCCTTTCCCTTTCCCTTTCCCTTTCCCTTTCCCTTTCCCTTTCCCTTTCCCTTTCCCTTTCCCTTTCCCTTTCCCTTTCCCTTTCCCTTTCCTTTCCCTTTCCCTTTCCCTTTCCCTTTCCCTTTCCCTTTCCCTTTCCCTTCACTCTGCACAGACACAAACTCATATTTTCTGTGCTGAGTAAACACATAAATTATTCTCTAGCTGCGAGGAACTCTCAGGTGCGAGACCGCAAGGAGTTATGACATGGGTGCAGGGTGAGAGGAACGCTCTGTACCTCTGATGCAGCCATGCAGAACACGTTGATATTTAGGAACCACAGTAAAAAACTCATTCCGTGACCCAGGGCTCTGCTGCTCCCAGGGATGTTCTCCGGGCTCGTTTTCAGGACGGAGCCCTCCCAGCTGTGCCAGGACGTGCTCTGTGCCCTGGCACCTCTCACTTCCCCGGCCCAGCCTCTCCCCGTGCTCTCTCCAATCTTGTCCAACTCCCCTGGCTTCCAGGAAAGACTCCTTTAGCTCAGAGCCAGGAGAAGGAGAGGGGAGATGAAACTTAAAGGTGGAATTACCCCATCCCGTTTGTAATGACTGCACTTAGGATGCACTTAAAGACAATGGCAGCACCTTCATTGCTCTGTTATTGCTTCTTACAGCAAGTGCCCCATTACTGGCAAATAAATCCCAGAATCCCACTGCATAATGATTGTGTTTTTTCCTTCGTGAATATGGTAAAAAAATACTCTAAAAACTGTGAAACGTTGTGACAAAAACTGCAAATAGCAAAATTCTACATCCAGGACTGGTAGGTTGTTCTTGTTGGAAATATGAAGAGACCTCGAAGGCTTTTAATCAGCCCTGGAGTGTTTGTGACAGGACAGGGATTTATGTGGAGCAGTGCCTTAGGGATTGAGTGTTTTCCTTTGATCCATCCCAATTCACCCCATCTCTTACTTCAGTTCCTTGTTCATTTTTAATTTAAATGTGCTCTTGACAGAAGTGTTAAAGTGTCATAGAAATAAATTGTCACCGATACATTTTTAAATTTATGTTTGCTTTGCAGGAGCTGTTGGCAGGCTCCAAGATGTTCCAGGGAATCATTTAGGGATCACAGGGAGGTGCTGGGACCTTCCCCATCACCAGGCATTGCCTGCAGCTGATGGAGGGCAGAAATCCCTCCCTGGGAGGGTGGGCATCCCACCAAACCCTCGAACCCACAGGCAGAGATCCCTGCTGCATTTTTGGGATCATGGGCGTGATACCCCCCGAGGGGCAGAAAGACGCAGGCTGGAATTCGGAAAAGTGGCTTGGAATGAGAATTTCAAAAGTATTTGTGTTCTTAAACTCATCAGGTGTCAAGGGATGCCTCTGCCACGGTCTCTATCCAAGCACTTTTTAGCCCAGAACATAATGAAATGGAAAGGAAAGGAAATGAGAAAACGTGAGCAGTGTGATTTGCCCATTGTTGTGCAGCTCGTATCTACAAATTGCTCAGCACAATCCCGTTAGTTACTGCAGGAATGTGAGCGTGCATCAGCCTCACCTGGTTATTACCATTTCCAGCAGGAGCCAGCCCTGCCACACGCAGCGCCCTGAGCCCCGGCGATGATCATTAGTGTGGGAGCAGCACATCAGCAGCAGCATTCTCAGGAGCAGCTCTGCCAACCCCTCCTGGCAGCCAGAGCAGCCGCCAAGTGCTGCTCACCCCATAAACTGCTTCCCCAAGTGTTTTATGGAGTATTCATCTCTCTGGGGAGGGTGCAGCTCTCAGAGCGTCCTTATCCATCTCTCTCCAAACCAGGTTTGGGTCTCCAGGCAGCAGCACTGGCTGGCAGCACTCAGGGATCCCCAGGGCAGGTGCAGCTGAGCTGCAGAGCCCCAGCTCCACAAAGGGTTAACAGCTCCCAGCACCATTCGTGTCTGAGCAGAGCTGCGCTGGCAGCACCCCAAAAACCAAGGGGAGAGACAGGCAAGGAGCAGAGGTGCCCCCACTTTCTCCTCCTCGTGTTCTCAGGAGGGTTCCACGAGTAGGGAAGGTTTTCATTCCTCCTAGATTACTTTTGTGAGCCTCTGGGAATATCTCTCTGAAGGCAGGAGAAGGCAGAACTGAAACAATTCCTGCCTCAGATAAACCCTGTAAAATGTTGGTGGGTGTCTCTGAAGCAGCCTGGGAGCTGCAGAGCTCAGGGTGTGCTCGCAGCTCCAGCCCCTCTGCGGGCACAGCTGTGGCTCCTTGCTGCAGGAAAATGCTCCAGGATTTCGGGTTTTGCTGCCAGGCACTTTCCCCCCGAGCCCACGGACCCTGGCAGGGCTGCCCCACCCAGGTGTGTGTGCACAGTGCCCCAGCACCAGCAGGGCTCCAGAGAGGCTCTGGCAGGGTCTGTGGTGCTCCAGGTACTGGGAACCATCAGAGACAGATTTACAGATGCCCCCTGCACACCTGGAGTGATGCTGGAGCAGGGATGGGTTTTACCTTCCCGTTCCCACTGACTTCTTCCAGGGTTTCTGCACTTTGCTTCACTTGTTGAGCAAAAATCAGCTTTGATGGGAAACCCCACATGAAAGGAAAGCTGGCACAGCAGCAGTGGATTTGATCTCCACGAGCATTTGAAAACCCAAGAAATATTAATATATATATGAGGCACTTTGAATTGCCAGCTTTGTTTTCTCTGGATGCTGAGGCAAAAATTTAAATAGCAAATATTTGAGATCAGAGTGGAACAATAAATCCACACGCTGGAGGAATGCTCCCTTTCCTCCCCAGCGCTGCAGACAGAGCTTTTTGTGTGCTCTACACATCACTGGGTGACTCCTGGTCACAAGGAGGTGGCACTAGGGAAGGTGGGGAGGAGGGAGGGGATGCAGAGGTGTGGGGCAGGGTGGGGCAAAGCAGGACAGAACAGAAAAATCAGTGAGCACAGAACCAGTGGGCACAGAACTCACTGGGCACAGAAGCAGTGGGCACAGAACCAGTGGGCACAGAACTCACTGAGCACAGAACCAGTGAGCACAGAACCAGTGGGCACAGAACCAGTGGGCACAGAACTCACTGGGCACAGAAGCAGTGGGCACAGAACTCACTGGGCCCAGAACTCACTGAGCACAGAACCAGTGAGCACAGAACTCGTGGGCACAGAACCAGTGAGCACAGAACCAGTGAGCACAGAACCAATGAGCACAGAACCAGTGAGCACAGAACTCACTGAGCACAGAACTCACTGAGCACAGAACTCACTCCTCACAGAATCCCAACCCGCTGACTGGAATGCATTGGAATGCTCACCCAGTCCGTGCCATTATATAAATTATTATCTGGTATCGTGCCAGACAGAAATACAGCAGCATATAAGGAACAGTGGATGCTTTGTACAAGAGGGTCATGATAGATAAAAATGGTAATGGGCGCTGTAGTGCCATAATCAAAGTCTAATTGTCTCATTAATTAAGAGCAATATTCGGTTATGTATTGGGTCCTGGAGTGATTATGACTCAAATGCCTGCTAGAGCTCATGGATTTATCCTCTGCCTTGCAGTTTGCAGCCAGGCAGAGCATTTGGTGGAGGTCACACTGTTCAGTTGCTGCTCTAAAATGGAGCTGAACTTTAGGCTTGAATAATCCTGGCTGTGCTGCTCACCCGCAGCCCTCTGTGCAGGGAAACGTCCCCGTTCCCAAAATCCCCCTCCATGTCCCCAAATCCTCCTCCACTGCCCAAATCCTGCTCTGGGATGAACAAAGAGGCACCTCAGGGGTCCTGGACCGCTGGATGTTCATTTTCCCACCCCTTGGATAACATAGGGCAAACACCCCAAGGTCGCCCCCTCCCCTTGCTTACACCAATCTAATTGTCACGAGTTTCCTGCCAAACGGGAGCCGCTGGTAACAGTGGCTGTTCTGGCCTAATTAGATCAAGATTCGAGCAATTTGCTGTAGGGCCTGATCTCAGACCATCCTTCACACATGTCTGTGCTAGATCTGTCTTTAAATTATAATGTAATGAGCTTGGCAGCACTATTAATAATCCAGCAAATCATGGCAGAGTGTGGTTTGATTTCACTGCTGTAATGCATGCAATTGAAGGCAAGTAGGTGATTGCCACAAGTTTCTGCCCTGTTTAATCATAAAAATCAAAGAGGAGGATATATGAGCTTCTAAAATTAAAAATACTTGAGCTGCTTTACAGCAATAAAATGGATTTAACATAGCAAGTTTAATAATTTATTTTGAGGTGGCACGACTTTGTGAGATGTCATTAGGGTCCTACCTCTGGGGGTTATTTTATTTAAACGTTGTAGATTCTGGTTTTAATAGATGAGGGTTTGCCTCCCTTCATGTAGGTGAGATGGAAGGAGGAGGGGCTGGGTTGACATCCTCCGTGTTTTGGGGAGGAGCAAAGGGAATTAAAGCTCTGCTCTGTGTTTTGGGGCTGCTCCCGGGAGGATGAGGGTGCAGGGCTGCGCTGCAGTCAGGCTGCAGGAGCCTGAGTGCTCCTTCAGGGGTGGCTGGCTGCATGGGGGTGTGGGGCACAGCGCTGGGGATCCCAAACAGATCCCAAACGGATCCTGAACAGATCCCAAACAGATCCCAAACAGATCCCAAATGGATCCTGAATGGATTTTAAACAAATCCAATCCGGATCCTGAACAGATCCAGAATGGATCCCGAACATATCTCAATTTGATCCCAAACAAATCCCAAATGGATCCTGAATGGATTTTAAACAAATCCAAACCAGATCCTGAACAGATCCAGAATGGATCCCGAACATATCTCAAACTGATCCCAAACAGATCCCGAACAAATCCAAACCACATCCTGGTCAGTTCCTGAACAGGTCCTGAACAGATCCTGAACAGATTCTGAACAGATCCCAAACAAATCCAAACCAGATCCTGAACAGATCCCGAACAGATCCCAAACAGATCAAAACCAGATCCTGAACAGATCTCGAACAAATCCAAACCAGATCCTGAACAGATTCCAAACAGGTCCCGAACAGATCCCGAGCAGATCCCAAACAGATCCAAACCAGATCCCGAACAGATCCTGAACAGATCCCAAACAAATCCAAATAAGATCCAGAACAGTTCCCAAACAGATCCTGAACAGATCCCAAACAAATCCAAACCAGATCCTGGGCAGATCCAGAATGGATCCCTAACCAATCTCAAACTGATCCCAAACAGATCCTGAACAGACCCAGAACGGATCCCAAACAGATCCAGAATGGATCCCAAACAGATCCAGAACAGATACTGAACAGACCTCGAACAAATCCTAAACAGATCCAGAACAGATCCCGATCAGATCCTTAAGAGATCTTGAACAGATCCTGGACAGGTCCCAAACGGATCCCTCAGGGGCTCTTGTCCCACTGCTGGAGCCCACAGCCAGAGAGGAAACACAAATGACATCGATTCTTCTCTTCTCTTCTCTTCTCTTCTCTTCTCTTCTCTTCTCTTCTCTTCTCTTCTCTTCTCTTCTCTTCTCTTCTCTTCTCTTCTCTTCTCTTCTCTTCTCTTCTCTTCTCTTCTCTTCTCTTCTCTTCTCTTCTCTTCTCTTCTCTTCTCTTCTCTTCTCTTCTCTTCTCTTCTCTTCTCTTCTCTTCTCTTCTCTTCTCTTCTCTTCTCTTCTCTTCTCTTCTCTTCTCTTCTCTTCTCTTCTCTTCTCTTCTCTTCTCTTCTCTTCTCTCTTCTCTTCTCTTCTCTTCTCTTCTCTTCTCTTCTCTTCTCTTCTCTTCTCTTCTCTTCTCTTCTCTTCTCTTCTCTTCTCTTCTCTTCTCTTCTCTTCTCTTCTCTTCTCTTCTCTTCTCTTCTCTTCTCTTCTCTTCTCTTCTCTTCTCTTCTCTTCTCTTCTCTTCTCTTCTCTTCTCTTCTCTTCTCTTCTCTTCTCTTCTCTTCTCTTCTCTTCTCTTCTCTTCTCTTCTCTTCTCTTCTCTTCTCTTCTCTTCTCTTCTCTTCTCTTCTCTTTCCTTTCAGTCCGTACCCACACCTGAATCCTGCTCCCCAGTCCTGTCAGAGCACCCCCTTCTCACTGCTTTTCCTCTAATGGAAATGTCAGAAAGATGAATAGAACATAAGCAGGAATGCTCCTGGTTTTATCCTCTGTGCAGAACAAATGTAAGCTGAGAGTCGAGTGTTTGGGTGCTGGGGCAGGCAGGGAGCCCTGCTGGTGCTGAGCCGTGGGTTGGGCTGGGGTTCTGGGCTGGGGGCCTGGCAGCAGGAGCTGCCCTGGGCCAGGGGATGGTGCCCGGCTTCTCCAGTGCTCCAGGGACCTCCAGGGTCCCGTGAGGGGCCACCCAGCCCTCCCAGCCTGGCCTTGGAGATGCCGCTGGATCTCCCAAGCACCACGCTGAGCGCTGGCAGCGGCACACTCACCGTACGGGATCTGGTTGTTTGCCTCTTCTCACACACTGGGATAAATATAGACCCGGGGAGGGTGAGAGACAGTGAATGAACATGCTAAAAAAACGTTTCTTTGCAAGTTGTGCTGCTCATTGCCGTGAGAAAACATGGAGAGTTTCCAGTTCAGGGGAGGGCAGGGGCGCAGACAGGCAGGGAGGGTCAGGGGACATTGGGAATCAGAGCAGCCTCTCCCCCAGGACAGCAGCAGTGCCCATCCCCTCCCGGCCGGGCTGGGCAGGGCCTGGCACACACAGAGCTCTCACTCCATCCCTGCTCTGCTTCATCTCCCTTCCATCGGCGAGGACAGAACCTGCTCCTTCCCAGCTTGACCCGGACCGGCAGCCCTGGCAGGAGTAAACATCTCCTGCCTCCCTGAACGATTGGATCTGCGGCTCTGAGAGAGGCTAAAAAAAGAACCCTTTCATCTTCATTTCCTGGAGCCACTTTTTTATCATATTCTAAATTCATAGATAAAACCCCAGGCAATTTTATTGGATTAAGGATGACCACAAACATCACAGAGTGCCTCCCCATGACATTAATGTGCTGGTAATTGATATATTCGCTCCTGCCTCTCTCCCGAGGTGGAGCCAGTGTCCTCACCCTGGATCTGCTCAGATCTGCACACTCGGGCTCAGCTGTGTGCCAAAATCCCGCGGGACAGGGAATTGTTCTGCCCACGCTGGTCAGTGCTGGGGTCAGTGCTGGGGGTCAGTGAGGGGTCAGCGAGGGGTCAGTGAGGGGTCAGTTTTGGGGTCAGTGCTGGGGTCAGTGCTGGGGTCAGTGAGGGGACAGTGAGGGGTCAGTTTTGGGGTCAGTTCTGGGTCAGTTTTGGGTCAGTTTTTCGGTCACTTTTGTTCTGCCCACGCTGGTTGCTGCCCTGCCAAAGCAGAGCCCCCAGCCCAGGGCAGCAGCAGGAGAGGCAGAGCCCGCTCAGGGGTGCCAGGGCAGTGCCCCCGTCCTGCCCCACGGCTGGGAGGGTTTGGGGTGCTCTCAGCGCTCCCCAAAACCCCGGTGTGAGCTGCAGGAGTGCCTGGCTGCCGGCGCTGAAAAACCAACTGCTGCTCCAATTAAACCACAAACCAGCCCAGTGCACTCTGCGCCCCTCGACTCGTTCCCGTGCAATCTTTTCCAGCAGCACCAGGCTCCTGCCTGCCCAAAATGGTCACTAGGGGCCCCAGCCAAAAGTGTCATGTCCAGCCCTGTCAAAATTAACAAATTCACAATCTGGGGCAAAAGTGAAACCCGGGATAAAAGGGAAAGCATGATGAAAAGGAGGGAAGTGATAAAAAAAGCATGATAAAAAGAAAAGTATGGTAAAATCAGGATAAAAAGTTCTTAATTCAGCTCTGCCAGGCAGGAGGTGGATCTAATTTTCACTTTAAATAGACTCTGGCTCCAGGTTTTATTCTGCTGTTTAAGAACAAGAATAATTACTGTGGGAGCCTGCAGTAAGTGCAGCACCCCTGCAGGGCGGAGGAACCGTCCCAGGGGCCGAGGAAACCAGCGAGGGGTCAGTGCTGGGGTCAGCGAGGGGTCAGCGAGGAGTCAGTTTTGGGGTCAGTTTTGGGGCAGTGCTGGGTCAATTGTGGGGTCAGTTCTGGGTTAGTTTTGGGGTCAGTTCTGGGGTCACTTTTGGGTCACTTTTGGGGCCAGTTCTGGGTTAGTTCTGGGTCAGTTTGGGGTCAGTTCTGGGTCAGTTTTTGGGTCACTTTTGGGGTCACTTTTGGGGTCAGTTTTGGGGTCAGTTCTGGGTCACTTTTGGGGTCACTTTTGGGGTCAGTTTTGGGGTCACTTTTGGGGCCAGTTCTGGGTCAGTTCTGGGTCACTTTTGGGGGTCAGTTCTGGGGTCACTTTTGGGTCAGTTCTGGGTCACTTTTGGGGGTCAGTTCTGGGGGTCACTTTTGGGTCAGTTCTGGGTCACTTTTGGGGTCAGTTCTGGGTCACTTTTGGGGGTCAGTTCTGGGTTAGTTCTGGGTCACTTTTGGGGTCAGTTTTGGGGCCAGTTCTGGGTCACTTTTGGGGTCACTTTTGGGTCAGTTCTGGGTCACTTTTGGGCCAGTTCTGGGTCAGTTTTGGGGTCACTTTTGGGCCAGTTCTGGGTCACTTTTGGGGTCAGTTCTGGGGTCACTTTTGGGTCAGTTCTGGCTCAGTTGTGGGGGTCAGTTCTGAGGTCACTTTTGGGCCAGTTCTGGGTCACTTTTGGGGGTCACTTTTGGGGTCAGTTCTGGGTCACTTTTGGGGTCACTTTTGGGTCAGTTCTGGGTCACTTTGGGGTCAGTTCTGGGTCAGTTTTGGGGTCACTTTTGGGCCATTCTGCCCCCAGCACCAGAAGGACGCGCGGGCTGCAGCGGCTCGGGAGGGCTGGGAGGGGCTGCAGCCCCCCTCCCCAGGGCTGCTCGGGGGACAGGACCCCTGGCCCTGAGGAGACCCGTGTCCCTGCTCCCCTCCCAGGAGGAGATTTGGGGTCGGTCCCCGAGCCCTCCCTGCCCGTCTGCTGCCAGGAGGGAGGAGGGGAGCGCTCCTGCTGACCTTTGCTGCTGATTAATTAATTAAAATGATGTGTGCGACTCTGTTTGCTCAGGGATTGCAGATGATCACCCAGAGATGGGCTCAGGATTTGGGGTTTTTTCCTCCTTTTTTTCCTCCCAGCAACAATTTTCCTGCCCAGCTCTGGCAGCTGAAATTGCATTTGACTTGAGCTTCTTGGATCTTCGCAGCATTGAGGACCAAAGAAAATTAAAGGACAGTGAATTTTTGCATAATTTCATTCATACTAAGAATTTCCAATTAGGAAGGCACAAATTGATCCTCTTTGCTTTAATATCTTGGGCCTTTTTCCCGTGCCCAGATAACAGCTGAGTTTTAATTCATTTTAATTCTATTACCACCCGTAGCACCATGCACGGAGATGAGTATCTCTCCTGTACACAAACGCCTCTGAGAACTCCCCATCAAGCACTTATTTAACCTCATTGTCAGGGGAATAGTGGCGTTTCCTGTGCGTGTTTATTTTGCCTCATTTACGGAGATAAATTAACTTTTCTGCACAAGCACACGGGTGGTTTTTCCCCGAGCCAGGCTCCACTCTCTGGTCTGTGCTCCCTGAGGTTTCCTGCACCCCTGTCAGGGCAGCACAGAGTGTGCGAGCCCAGACTCATCCTCAGCATTGCTGTCAAACGGGACTGCAGATTTCACTGGGGTGGGTGGGACAGGACTCTTGCAGGAAATGCAGAGTGCTGAAATTGTGATGAGGGTGAAAATTTGGTTTTTTAGGGAAGAAGTGCCAAGTTGCTTCCAAGAAACCTGCTGCACTGTGCATGCTGCATCAAAGAGAATAAAGGATCTTTTTATCCTTGTTATCCAGCTCCTCATGAGCCTTTCAGGGAAAATTGTGTGAGTGAATCCAAAGTGCCCTAACAAATCCTTCAGTGTGATGGATGTTTTCTGCTGGGGGACAGAACTGCTGCAGCCCGTCAGAATCACAGGCTAGAGGAGAAGGGGGTTTCTCAGGGTGGCACAGCTCAGGGGGCAGCACCAGAGCCGGCAGCTGGGATTGGCACCCCTGCTCCTGTCTGGGGTCTGGGCAGGGTCTGGGGGTCCTGGGCAGGGTCCTGAGGGGTCCTGGGGGGTCCCTTGGGGGGTCCTGGGGGTCTTGGGCAGTGTCCTGGGGTCCTGAGCAGTGTCCTGGGCAGTGTCCTGGGGGTCCTGGGCCCTGTCTTGGGCAGTGTTCTGGGGGTGCTGGGCAGTGTCCTGGGGGGTCTTGGGGGTCCTGGGGGTCCTGGGCAGTGTCCTGGGAGTTCTGGGCAGTGTCCTGGGGATCCTGGGGGGGTCCTGAGGGTCCTGGGCAGTGTCCTGAGGGTCCTGGGCAGTGTCCTGGGGATCCTGGGGGGTCCTGGGGGTCCTGGGCAGGGTCCTGAGGGTCCTGGGCAGTGTCCTGGGGTCCTGAGCAATGTCCTGGGCAGTGTCCTGGGGGTCTGGGCAGTGTCTGGGGGTGCTGGCAGTGACCACCAGCACAGATCCCCCCCAACCACGGCACTGCCACATCCAGCTGGGATGGGAGAGAGCCAGGGTGTGGGCAGGGATGGAGAATAACAGGGTCTGAGAAGGGATGGAGAGAAACGGGATCTGGGCAGGGATGGAGAGAACCAGGATTTGGGCAGGGATGGAAAGGAGCTGCTGCCCTGCTGGGGTCGCAGCTGGTGGCTGCAGGGCTGGCACCACTCCAGTGCTGGGGACCCCCAGAAACCCCTCCGGGTTTGTGTAAGGGCATTGGGGTGGCACCACCCCAGCACTGGGGAATAAGGGACCCCCAGAAACCCCTCTCAGTTTGTGTAAGGGCATTCTGCTCCCAGCCAGCAAAGTTTGTGCCTCTGCTCGGGGAGCTCTATGTGATTAATGCCTTGCAATCACAGCCCTGGCCTTTCCTGCCTGCCACAGGAGCTGAGACAGCAAATCAGCTCATTATGGGCCTAATTAAAATATTAATGTGCTCCGGGCTGGCAGTGGAGGCACTCGTGTGCTGTCTGTCCCATTATTGCCCCAAATCCTCCAGGTGCCACCAGCACCTGTGAGCTCAGGGCTGAGGGATGGGGCAGAAACAGCCTGGGAAGTGGTTTGTGATTTTTGTGATTTTTGGGATGGGTCATTTCCCCCAGAGCTGGAATTTGCAGAATTAATTCCCTAATTACAGAATTAGGGCTGAGGGATGGGCACACACACCCTGGGAAGGGTTCACATCGTGGTTTGTTATTTCTGGGATGGGAAATTTCCCCCCAGAGCTGGAATTGACAGAATTAACTCTCTGTGAGCTCAGGGCTGAGGGATGGGGAATCACAGCCTGGGAAGGGTTCACACCGTGGTTTGTGATTTTTGGGATGGGACATTTCCCCCAGAGCTGGAATTGACAGAATTAATTCCCTAATTACAGAATTAGGGCTGAGAGATGGGCACACACACTCTGGGAAGGGTTCACACCGTGGTTTGTGATTTTGGGATGGGACATTTCCCCCACAGAGCTGGAATTTGCAGCTCTGCTGGTGGGATAGAAAATTCACCTCTGGGATTTGGGAAAAGCCTTAACCAATGAAAGGCAGATTGCAGCTGCACCCCAAATGAGAGAGCTCTGGCCACTCCAGCTCAGGGGAGGAGAAAAAGCACCAGTGCAATGCTGGGGCAGCTCCAAACCCTACAAACCCTCCACATTCTACAAACCCTCCAAACCCTCCAAACATCCAAACTCAAACCCTCCAAACCTCCAAACATCCAAACCCTCCAAACCCTCCAAACCCTCCAAACCTCCAAACCCTTCAAACCCTTTAAACCCTCCATTTAAAATGTAAAAGTTTGAGAAGTTATTTTTCTGCAAGTAATTAATCATGTTCGTGCATTCCTGGGTCTTCACCTCTTGTCACAGAAAAAACAAAATGGAAAATAGAACCATATGGAGGAGGCAGTAATAACAGGAGAAAATAGTGCTGACCTCTTCATGCCTTCACTTGAAATTAGCATTTATTTTTTTTCCTTGTTTGATGCTCTGTCATTACTGGGTATGTGTGTGGTTTGTTTTGTGTGTTGTTTTTTTTTTTTTTATTAATAAACATGGTAATTTAACAAGCAGGTTAATGGCAGTTTTAATGAGAAAGAATATTAATTGGACAGGCTGGGGGGATCTTGGGGCAGCTGCAGCTTTTTCCTTCGAATCTCCCTGGCCCCACCCTGGAAAATCCCAGCATATGTGCCAGGGCTGGGGGTGTCTGGTGTTGACAGCGAGTGCCCACAGCTTGTGCTGTTTTGTCTCATTTCACAGAGCCTTTTGCACAAATGTGGTTTTGGGCTGCCCCAGCCTGGGATTTGCACGTTGCCAAATCTTCAAAGGTTTGCATAAACAGGAGCCTTGCTCTGGGTAAGGCAGGCAATGTGACCATCTGCCTTTCTTCTGCAGCCAAGCGAGAATCTCGGGGAGCCTGGGGCTTGTGATTTACAGCAGAGCCCTGGGAACCTCTCCTCTCCTCTCCTCTCCTCTCCTCTCCTCTCCTCTCCTCTCCTCTCCTCTCCTCTCCTCTCCTCTCCTCTCCCTCTCCTCTCCTCTCCTCCTCCTCTCCTCTCCTCTCCTCTCCTCTCCTCTCCTCTCCTCTCCTCTCCTCTCCTCTCCTCTCCTCTCCTCTCCTCTCCTCTCCTCTCCTCTCCTCTCCTCTCCTCTCCTCTCCTCTCTCCTCTCCTCTCCTCTCCTCTCCTCTCCTCTCCTCTCCTCTCCCTCTCTCCTCTCCTCTCCTCTCCTGTCCCTTGGTTCCACCAATTCACTCCAGAAAGTGAAAGTTCTGTCTTTTAAACAGAAAATAAACCAAACCCCTCCCTCCCTGGCCCCGCAGCTTTGTGGAGCTGTTCGCTGTCCCGGGTGCTGAACAGACAGCGCCGAGTCAGATTTTCACGGGGATGCCCAGCAGGAGCCCGGATTTCTGCCGTGGAACGTGGGATCTCTTGCAGCAGTTTGCAGGAGGAGCAGCTGGATGTGGCTGTGTGGTCACAGCACTCGGTTTGTGCTGTGCTGGGGGGGTGGTTGTTGGACGAGTGCTGGACAGACTCAGGTGCTCTCTATGTTCTGTTCTTCAGGGTTGTATTTTATTATAAGGGGTGGGTGTAAGAGAGAGTGATAAGAGCAGGGGGGTAAGAGAGAGCTCAGAGA
This sequence comes from Luscinia megarhynchos, assembly GCA_034336665.1. Classification (NCBI taxonomy): domain Eukaryota; kingdom Metazoa; phylum Chordata; class Aves; order Passeriformes; family Muscicapidae; genus Luscinia; species Luscinia megarhynchos. The sequence goes on from CM067571.1 coordinate 202,263, forward strand.
GAGAGAGATTAGAGGTAAGAGATAAGAGAGCAATTTTCCATTTACAATACAATAAGTATTCTTCCATGATGAATATTCTAATTTCCAATAACCAATCTAATACAATACACTAATTTCCTAATATTTGCATCCAACCTATAGGAATCACTAAATTACCATGTTTTATGGCTTTCTTATCTGTAACCCTTATCTCCAGACCCTTCCTGCCAGGCTTGGGACAGGATGTCTGTTGGTTCTTTGCTATTTGTGGCATTTGGTATCATCTAAACAAAGGAAGAGGCCTCAAACCTTCACATGGCTGTTTTCAGCGTTTATGTCAAAGTATGCCAACATCTCTATTTCAAAACTCCTTGCTAGGCACTTATAAGATTTTGCTATTCCCTCCCCAACACTGTACAGCACTTTTACAGCACTGTCCTCATGCTGGCACAGCCCGTGCTGGGGCTCAGCTCTCCATGAACCTCCCAGAGCCGAGCTGGACGTTTACCTCAGTCCCAGCAGCTGCTGTCAGGGCTGGGCTATTGCCCTGAAATACCCGGGGCTGTGTGCAGGATCCTTCAGCACCCAGGGGTGGGGAAAGGGCCACGTCCCCCTGTGCCCCTCATCATCCCCTGCTCATCAGGATTGGGAGGTGAGAGCAGAGCGAGACAGGAACTGTGCATTGCTGAGACTGCAGCACTCTTCAAATAATTAATAATAATAATAATAATAGCAATAATTACAATGATAACAACAACAACAACAACAACAATAAGAATAATAATAGTAATAGTAGTAGTAATAATAATAATAATAATAATAATAATAATAATAATAATAATAATAATAATAATAATAATAATGGCTTTCTGGAGGTCCACACTCATGGTGGATGGAGCTGGGAGCAGGGAGGTGTTCCTGCCATGGCAGGGGTGGGATGGGATGGGATGGGATGGGATACAGGGATGGGATACAGGGATGGGATACAGGGATGGGATACAGGGATGGGATGGGATACAGGGATGGGATACAGGGATGGGATACAGGGATGGGATACAGGGATGGGATAATGGGATGGGATAATGGGATGGGATAATGGGATGGGATGGGATACAGGGATGGGATTTAGGGTCTGTTTCAGCCCAGACCATTCCAGGATTTTGTAAATGCTCCTCCTGTGTGAAGAGCCCTTGGCTGCAGCAGCAGGGCCCTGTCTGCACTCAGCTCATCCACCAGCAAATCTTGCTTTTTCATCACCCAGGTGTTTTTGCTGATGTCTTGCTGTGAAATAAAGAGAAAATGATCTAATGGGCAGTAAATAATCCAAAGTCTTCTGAATCCATCCGAAGTGAGGAAGATCATCTTCACCTCAGCCTAACCCAGGTTCTTCTCGTTTGTTTCAGAGCTGAAGAAACCAACTGGAACTCTGGGCACTGTGTGCTCCAGAGCATTTTAAATTCTGGGCTCTGTGTGCTCCAGAGCACTTCAAACTCTGGGCACTGTGTGCTCCAGACCATTTTAAATTCTGGGCTCTGTGTGCTCCAAACCATTTTAAATTCTGGGCACTGTGTGCTCCAGAGCATTTTGAATTCTGGGCTCTGTGTGCTCCAGAACACTTTGAACTCTGGCACTGTGTGCTCCAGACCATTTTAAATTCTGGGCTCTGTGTGCTCCAGAACATTTTGAATTCTGGGCACTGTGTGCTCCAGAGCATTTTAAATTCTGGGCACTGTGTGCTCCAGAGCACTTTCGATCTGCTCCTGCTCCACCTGAGGAGGGTCTCTGCAGCTCCCTGCCCCTCTCCAGAGCAGCTTGGGTTCCTTTGAGCAGGGGTCCAGGCGGGACTTTCTCAACAGCCCCAGTTTTAACCCAGGACAGGATCCCCCCCAGAGCTGTCCCTCGAGCTCCAGCATCAAAGCAAACTCACGATCTCAGCTGATCAGAAGGAAGGAGGAAGCTCCAAGTGAAATGCCCAGAAAATTAGATTAATCAGAGGTGATAAGAATGGAGTGAGACAATCCTGCACTGTGAATTCGACTGAGAATTGTACATAACAGAGAGTATTTCAGTGGCAGTATCTGATTAAAATAAACAAGTTATTATTTGCACAATAATTTGTTTGGCACTGTCACACCATGCTCTGAATGAGGAGAGACAAAAGCAGCCTTGTGATCTAATTACTTTCAAAAATCCTATTAACAGAACAATTTGATCCAACTCTTTTGGAGATGTCCCTGTTTAGAGCTCTCATTCCTATGACACCTGAACCTTTCCTTGAATGTTTCAATTATTCTGGGGCAGGAAAGCTTTTGAAGGTGATGTTTGCTATGGTGTGCAAAAATTTGGCAATAGCCTAGAAGAAAAATAAAGTTTATAAAATCCTCTATAAATGGCTCTGAGCCTGGAACAAGAAATGCCCAATATTCCTTCAAGTCACAGTTAGAAAATATGACAAATATTTGGTTTAAAACACGGTTTCAGCAATATATCATGTGGAAATGTGGTTTAGGGCACTGCCAGGTAGCAAATAGTGTTTAATTACTTCTTTCTTAAATAAATGCAAATTAAAGATGTCTAGGATTTTCTATTCTTGCCATTTCTCTCCTAACACTGGCATGGATGGATATTCCATTGGAAATCTACAATATGATGCTTTAGCACTTCATTTCGAGGATCTCTGAAGTAAAAGTTCAATTTTCAGCTGAAGATTAATCATGTCAACTCTTTTTTCCCAGAAAGACAGGAGAAAAGGCCAAAGCAACAAAATGTAATTTCCAGCCCTTTAAATACGAATCCTGAAGCTCATCAGCTGCACAAAGAGGGGCTGTGAAATACCAGGGGAGCACAGAATTGTCAAATTGAGATCTTCGAGGTCACTGGGTCTGATGGCAGCGCTGCCAAGGCCACCCCGTGTCCCCAAGTGTCACCCCAGGGTGAGGAATGCCCCAGGGATGGGGACTGAGGCCACCCCGTGTCCCCAAGTGCCACCCCAGGGATGGGAAATCCCCCCAGGGATGGGCACTGAGCTGCTGTGCTGGGCAGGGCTGGGCTGGGAGCAGCAGATCCCAAAATCTCCATTTGCTCCATGAGAGGGAGGATGATCCCTGGATATTGCTCTGATCCCTGGGCACTGCTCTGATCCATCCCTGGGCACTGCTCTGATCCCTGGGCCCTGCTCTGATCCATCCCTGGGCACTGCTCTGACCCCTGGATATTTTTCTGTGAACCCTCTCCCTTCTCCCCATGACCCTTCCCACAGATCAGCTTTCATTATCTGCCCTGAGCTGGGATGGGAGATGATCATAATCCGATCGTTATCTGATACTTTTCTGATCATTATCTGATCCTTGATTGATCATTATTTGCTGTGTTTGGGTTCCTGCAGTGTGTTCATTCCTGCTGTTTTACCAAAGGACAGGAGCTGCTCAGAGCTGAGTGTGGTGAGGCACGGGGGAGGCTGGGAGGGAGGGATGGGGACAGGGACAGGGAGGGATGGGGACAGGACAGGGACAGGGATGGGACAGGACAGGGACAGAGCCAGGTGACAGAGCTGAATTCCTGCTGCTCTCACCTGGGACAGGTGTGCCCGGCTGAGCCCCTGCTGCCGCCCCAGGCCCTGCTCTGTGCTCACTTTTCCCAGATGAGGTGGATTTACAAAGTGCTTTAATGAAGTGTGTTGCTATGGTGAGGCTGCTTTCAAGGGGGTCTGCTTAAAAAAAAAGCAGCAGACGAGTAAATTGTCCAAATCAGATCAATAAGATGCAGCATCCAGCAGTGCAGGACTGTCTGTGCCAGCCTGGCTGGGAAATCGAGGAGCTGCCCCCGCTGGGGCAGGGCAGGGGGTGGTTGTGAGCTGGAGGAGCCCAGGCTGGGCCAGGGTGCCCCGGGGGGCAGGGGTGGGCTCTGGGACCCCCCTGAGCCCCCCAGCCCTGCACCCATCCCTGCACCCATCCCTATAAACTGAGCACAAAAAACAACAAACAGTTTTTAAAAAAGCTAAATCCCCCCTAGGTGACTCTTTATTTCAGTGAGCAAACAGGGCTGGTGAATGGGGGTTTTCCAGCTCAGGAGCTCAGCTGTGAGCTGGAGCTGCTTCAGAAAACTGACACGGGGAGCACAATGCAGGAGTGAAAATCTGGAAACTACACATTTGGGTCAACAAATCTCAAGTTCAGTGAGACATCTGGGTTTCCATGAAGCGCAGTGATTCCTCCACTTAGGGATAATAATCTGCACTGTTCTTGAAAAGCAGGATGTCAGCAGCACAACCCAAATAATAGACCCTGCTTAGGCAGAGAGAGGATAATGGCTCCCAAGACAAAAGGAGAATTTATTTATCATAAAATACTCTTGAGAATCAGGCAGTCACCTGGTGTTTAACGCAGACATTGCAGACCCAAAGGAGTTCTGCTTGAGTGTGACAGGGAGTGGGAAAGGTTTCTGCCTCATGAAAATTCATTGGAAATTACATTAATGCTGCTGGGAAGGCACCAGCACCCAGCAGGGTGGGGGCCCTGCCTCATCCGTGTGGATCCTGCGAGCTGGAGCCCCTGCTGCCTGCTGCTGGGCCCGGCCAGAGCGAGGAGCTGCTGCCAGGGAGCAGCCCTGGGCGGGGACTGGGCACCCCAGGACGGACCCCCCTGCTGGAGGCACCCCCAGCCCCACCCAGCTGTCCTGGGGATGTCCTGGGAATGACCTGGGAAGGACCTGGGAGTGTCCTGGGAGTGTCCTGGGAGTGTCCTGGGAATGTCCTGGGAGTGTCCTGGGAGTGTCCTGGGAGTGTCCTGGGGTGTCCTGGGAGTGTCCTGGGTGTGTCCTGGGAATGTCCTGGGAATGTCCTGGGAGTGTCCTGGGAGTGTCCTGGGAGTGTCCTGGCTGCAGGGCCATGGGACCTAGACCATGGGACCCAGAACATGGAATCCAGAACATCCTCAGAGCAGAGGCTGGATCCAGCTGTGCAGCAGCTGGAGGGGATCCCCCAGAGCAGAGGCTGGATCCAGCTGTGCAGCAGCTGGAGGGTGGGGATGGGCAGGAGGGCACGGGGAGCTCCCGGCGCCGGTGCCGGGCGTTGTTCTGTCAATGAAACCATTCCTCACGCACACCACGCACCTGTGCGAGCCCTGCGCCAGCAGCTCCTGCCCTCGGCAGCGACCGGCAGCGCTGTGACTGCCTCCAGCTCACCCTGCACACGTGGGTGAAGCCTGGAGGAGCAGCAGGGACCTCCCCCTGCCCTCCAGCCTCCCAGCAGCGCTCTGAGTGCTCCCAAAAGCAGCCTGGCTTCAGAATTCACCGAGTGTGTGGAGGCCACGGGCCCACCCACCCTCCACAAACCAACAAACACCGCGGTGTGTTATCAAATTAAAGGCTGGAAATGGAAACGTTTCTTGTAACTTGGTCTGTGCGTTTGGAAAAATCAATAAAATAACGTGCAACAGCCATGCAAGGTTTCTTTTAATGACTGGCGTCTTCATAAATACCATATTCATTACAGGCCCCCATCAAAATATCAAAATATATTATCTGCACTTGCCCACGCTCCGCTCCTTGATTGGAAAGCTTCACCTTGCTAAGGCATGAAAAATGGAAAGGAATGGAATGGAATACAAAAGGGCCACTTATTATTGTCAGCTGGCAGTGTTTGCCCTTTTGAAGCAGGTATCAAAATCTTAAATGGGATCTGATAGCAGCAGCAGGTTTGTCCCTGCTGCCCGAGGCAGCTGTGGGGAGTGGGGAACGCTGGGGATTGATTGCAGAAACCCCAGGGCAGTGCTGGCACAGGGAGCACAGCAGGAGCTCAGGAGCAGCCGGCAGGGGCAGTGCCACGATGGGGGAATTCATGCCCTCCCAGAGCCCCGAGGGTGCAGAGAAAAATCACTGGCAGCTCCAAACTCTGCATGGTTGTGTCTGTCCTGGAGAGAGTGGAACAGGTTTTGATGGATCCCCAGCTCTGTGCCCTGATCAATCCCCAGCTCTGTGCCTGATCAATCCCCAGCTCTATATTCTGATCAATCCCCAGCTCTGTGCTCTGATCAATCCCCAGCTCCGTGCCCTGATCAATCCCCAGCTCTATATTCTGATCAATCCCCAGCTCTGTGCTCTGATCAATCCCCCAGCTCCGTGTTCTGATCAATCCCCAGCTCCGTGCTCTGATCAATCCCCAGCTCTGTGCTCTGATCAATCCCCAGCTCCATGTTCTGATCAATCCCCAGCTCTATATTCTGATCAATCCCCAGCTCCGTGCTCTGATCAATCCCCAGCTCCATGTTCTGATCAATCCCCAGCTCTATATTCTGATCAATCCCCAGCTCTGTGCTCTGATCAATCCCCAGCTCTGTGCTCTGATCAATCCCCAGCTCTGTGTTCTGATCAATCCCCAGCTCTGTGCTCTGATCAATCCCCAGCTCTGTGCTCTGATCAATCCCCAGCTCTGTGCTCTGATCAATCCCCAGCTCCGTGTTCTGATCAATCCCCAGCTCCGTGCCCTGATCAATCCCCAGCTCTGTGCTCTGATCAATCCCCAGCTCCGTGCTCTGATCAATCCCCAGCTCCATGTTCTGATCAATCCCCAGCTCTATATTCTGATCAATCCCCAGCTCCGTGCTCTGATCAATCCCCAGCTCCATGTTCTGATCAATCCCCAGCTCTATATTCTGATCAATCCCCAGCTCTGTGCTCTGATCAATCCCCAGCTCCATGTTCTGATCAATCCCCAGCTCCATGTTCTGATCAATCCCCCAGCTCTGTGCTCTGATCAATCCCCAGCTCCATGTTCTGATCAATCCCCAGCTCCATGTTCTGATCAATCCCCAGCTCTGTGCTCTGATCAATCCCCAGCTCCATGTTCTGATCAATCCCCAGCTCCATGTTCTGATCAATCCCCAGCTCTGTGCTCTGATCAATCCCCAGCTCCATGTTCTGATCAATCCCCAGCTCCATGTTCTGATCAATCCCCAGCTCTATATTCTGATCAATCCCCAGCCCTGTGCTCTGATCAATCCCCAGCTCTCTGCTCTGATCAATCCCCAGCTCTGTGTTCTGATCAATCCCCAGCTCTGTGCCCTGATCAATCCCCAGCTCTGTGCCCTGATCAGTCCCCAGCTCCGTGCTCTGATCAATCCCCAGCTCCATGTTCTGATCAATCCCCAGCTCTATATTCTGATCAATCCCCAGCTCTGTGCTCTGATCAATCCCCAGCTCTATATTCTGATCAATCCCCAGCTCTGTGCCCTGATCAATCCCCCAGCTCTGTGCTCTGATCAATCCCCCAGCTCCATGTTCTGATCAATCCCCAGCTCTGTGCCCTGATCAATCCCCAGCTCTGTGCCCTGATCAATCCCCAGCCCTGTGCTCTGATCAATCCCCAGCTCTGTGCCCTGATCAATCCCCAGCTCCGTGCTCTGATCAATCCCCCAGCTCTGTGCCCTGATCAATCCCCCAGCTCTGTGCTCTGATCAATCCCCAGCTCCATGTTCTGATCAATCCCCAGCTCCATGTTCTGATCAATCCCCAGCTCTGTGCTCTGATCAATCCCCCAGCTCCATGTTCTGATCAATCCCCAGCTCCATGTTCTGATCAATCCCCAGCTCTGTGCTCTGATCAATCCCCAGCTCCATGTTCTGATCAATCCCCAGCTCCATGTTCTGATCAATCCCCAGCTCTATATTCTGATCAATCCCCAGCCCTGTGCTCTGATCAATCCCCCAGCTCTCTGCTCTGATCAATCCCCAGCTCTGTGTTCTGATCAATCCCCAGCTCCGTGCCCTGATCAATCCCCAGCTCTGTGCCCTGATCAGTCCCCAGCTCCGTGCTCTGATCAATCCCCAGCTCCATGTTCTGATCAATCCCCAGCTCTATATTCTGATCAATCCCCAGCTCTGTGCTCTGATCAATCCCCAGCTCCATGTTCTGATCAATCCCCAGCTCCATGTTCTGATCAATCCCCAGCTCTGTGCCCTGATCAATCCCCAGCTCTGTGCCCTGATCAGTCCCCAGCTCCGTGCTCTGATCAATCCCCAGCTCCATGTTCTGATCAATCCCCAGCTCTATATTCTGATCAATCCCCCAGCTCTGTGCTCTGATCAATCCCCAGCTCTATATTCTGATCAATCCCCAGCTCTGTGCCCTGATCAATCCCCCAGCTCTGTGCTCTGATCAATCCCCCAGCTCCATGTTCTGATCAATCCCCAGCTCTATATTCTGATCAATCCCCAGCTCTGTGCCCTGATCAATCCCCAGCTCCGTGCTCTGATCAATCCCCAGCTCTGTGCTCTGATCAATCCCCAGCTCCATGTTCTGATCAATCCCCAGCTCCATGTTCTGATCAATCCCCAGCTCCCGTGCCCTGATCAATCCCCAGCTCTGTGCCCTGATCAATCCCCAGCTCTGTGCTCTGATCAATCCCCAGCTCCGTGTTCTGATCAATCCCCAGCTCCGTGTTCTGATCAATCCCCCAGCTCTGTGCTCTGATCAATCCCCAGCTCTGTGCTCTGATCAATCCCCAGCTCTGTGCTCTGATCAATCCCCAGCTCCATGTTCTGATCAATCCCCAGCTCTGTGCTCTGATCAATCCCCAGCTCTGTGCCCTGATCAATCCCCAGCTCTGTGCTCTGATCAATCCCCAGCTCCATGTTCTGATCAATCCCCAGCTCCGTGCTCTGATCAATCCCCAGCTCCATGTTCTGATCAATCCCCAGCTCCATGCTCTGATCAATCCCCAGCTCCATGTTCTGATCAATCCCCAGCTCTGTGCTCTGATCAATCCCCAGCTCCATGTTCTGATCAATCCCCAGCTCCATGCTCTGATCAATCCCCAGCTCCATGTTCTGATCAATCCCCAGCTCCATGTTCTGATCAATCCCCAGCTCCATGTTCTGATCAATCCCCAGCTCTGTGCCCTGATCAATCCCCAGCTCCGTGCTCTGATCAATCCCCAGCTCCATGTTCTGATCAATCCCCAGCTCCATGTTCTGATCAATCCCCAGCTCCATGTTCTGATCAATCCCCAGCTCTGTGCCCTGATCAATCCCCAGCTCCGTGCTCTGATCAATCCCCAGCTCTGTGTTCTGATCAATCCCCAGCTCCATGTTCTGATCAATCCCCAGCTCGTTGTGCACAAGGTGTTTGTGCCTGGAGCATTTCCTGCTCTCCTGGCCCCTGGAGCCAGCCCCGTGTCCTTGGCTCCTGCTGATGTTGGTTTATTTGTTTTTTCACCCCATCCATGCCCTGAAATAAACTCTCCCTGTTTGCCTTCCTGGAAACCATCTGACTCTGCCTCTCCCTCCTCGATCCACGAGCACAAGCACTAGGAGACCTAATTTCTTCAGAATATTTACCAAAAGATTTAATAATGATTGGATTGGATTTATTGTCGAGAGAGATGGCATTTTTTATCTCAAACACTACCAAGACCCTTCTCCCCAGCTGCCGAAACCAATTGATCCAATATTAAATTCCACAAAATGAGCAAACTGCCAATATCACCACGTACAAAGCCCCAACTGCCCTCCCGAAATATTAGCAGCTAATTAAAATTAAACATTATTGCTACCCATATAGCATTGCTGCCTTCATCAGGAAGGTTTTTTGGGGACATTCCTCCCCTCCTGCTCAGGGCACAGCTCGTTTTCTGTGGAGAGCACCCAATTTACAGTTTGATATGAGGTCACCGTGTGGCAGCTGAGCCCAGCAAAGCCCAGCCCAGGCTGCCTTGACCTCGACCTTCAGTTTGTGCCCCCACAGGGACGGGCTGGGCTCTCCTGGGGAAGCCACAAACTGCTGCTCCCTCCTCTTCCTCATCCCAGGGAGAGGAATTGAAATGAACTAATGCGAAGGAGCTGTCACAGCCCCGGGTGTCCCCTCAGCCCTGAGCTCACCTCTGCAGGTGGTTTGAGCCCAGCACTTTCCATGAGAGGCTGCAGGAGTTGTTCTGAGAGGTTTCCATGGCTGTTTGTTCTCCCTCCTCTCAGGATTGCTCTGCCCAGCTCACAGCTCTGCTCGCCAGACGTCCAGGGCAGAACCTGCCTGGAGAGGCAGGACTGATCTTTTATACTCTAAATTACCTACTGGGGATTTACAATTATTTTCCAACACAATACAACTTTGTTAAACAGTCCAGCTTTGTCCCCATCCAATCTAAAGTGCCAGCATGTCACCCAGCATGGATGGCACAGGAGAAGGAGGAGGAAGAGGTATCCACACCCCAAATTCTCCATCTTGGCCACGTGTCCCTTATCACAAACATTCCCAAAAGTCTATTTATCTACCTTCTAACAACCTAATTTACACTTTAGTAATGTTGGTGGTTTGTTCTCATTCCCTCTGTGTTGGTAATTTCCCCAGGGGTTTGGAATTCAGACACCAGGGTCTCACTCAGGGGTCTTTGGGACCCTCACCAGGGGGGTCTTAAACCTCCCAGGGAAGCCAGAGGAACCCTCTGGGCTCCCACATCGAAGGATGTGCAAATTCAGCAGAAAATGCCCAGTTTTGGTTCTGTCCTGAGCGCATGGCCCTCCCTGGGAGCTCTGCTCTGCAGGGACGGGAGGGGCAGCACCCGATGGGATCTGCACTGCGCATCTCCTTAAATCCCCTGAACCTTCTCCAGAGCGGCTTTTAAACGTCTGAAGCAGACTCCAGAAAGGAAAATGCAAATAAACAAGAGCTTTTTTTCCAAGGCGTTGGAGGGATTAGTGAGAGCCCCACCCTCTCTTCTCCCATTTGCATTCGGTGTTCCGGCGGCACTTGACTCTGAAATCATTCCAGTAAAGCGGAAAATTAATATTCTAATATGCCTGCTTCTCCAGCAGCTACAGAAAAGTAAAGTGCAAGTGGTAAAGAAAATGTTTTACTATTAACTCTGCCATGAATATTTATTGCAAACTGCCCTCAGCCACCGCCCGTCCTGTCCCTGCTGGAATTATTTCCGTGTTGTTCATCAAGGAGAGGAACAGTTGGTTTGGAGAGCTTTTCACTGGCTCTGGGCTCGTGATGGGGGTCACTGGCCAGGGGCACGGGGGAGTGAGGGATCCACTCTGTGCTGTTCTGAGATTAGGGATCCACTGTGCTGGAATGAGGGATCCACTCTGTGCTGCCCTGAAATTAGGGATCCATTCTGTGCTGGAATTAGGGATCCATGCTGTGCTGGAATGAGGGATCTACTCTGTGCTGGAATGAGGGATCCACTCTGTGTTGTTCTGAGATTAGATATCCACTCTGTGCTGGAATGAGGGATCCACTCTGTGCTGTTATGAGATTAGGGATCCAATCTGTCCTGGAATTAGGGATCCACTCTGTGCTGCCCTGAGATTAGGGATCCACTTTGTGCTGGAATGAGGGATCCACTCTGTGCTGGAATGCAGGATCCACTCTGCGCTGTTCTGAGATTAGGGATCCACTCTGTCCTGGAATGAGGGATCCACTCTGTGCTGGAATGAGGGATCCATGCTGTGCTGGAATTATGGATCCATCCTGTGCTGGAATGAGGGATCCATTCGGTGCTGTTCTGGGATTAGCGATCCATTATGTGATGGAATTAAGGATCCATTCCCTGCTGTGCTGGAATTAAGGATGCATTCTGTGCTGGAATTAGGGATCCACTCTGTGCTGGGATTAGGGATCCATTCCCTGCTGTGCTGCAATGAGGGATCCATCCTGTGATGGAATTAGGGATCCGTTCCATGCTGGAATTATGGATCCATTCCCTGCTGGATTTATGGAACCACTCTGTGCTGGGATTAGAGATCCACTCTGTGATAGAATCAAGGATCCATTCAGTGCTGGAATTAGGGATCCATTCTGTGCTGGAAAGAGGGATCCATTCCCTGTTGGGATTAGGGATACATTCTGTGCTGGAAAGAGGGATCCATTCTGTGCTGGAATTAGGCATCCATTCCCTGCTGGAATTAGGCATCCATTCCCTGCTGGAAAGAGGGATCCATTCTGTGATGGAATGAGGGATCCATTCTGTGCTGGGATTAGGGATCAATTCCATGCTGTGCTGTAATTAGGGATCCATTCCAAGCTGGGATTAGGGATCCATTCCCCACTGTGCTGTGCTGGGATCACTGGTGCAGCTCTGAGGCTGGGGCAGTAAAAATCAGGGATTCAAGGACTGTCCTTGAGGGTCACCCTCAGGGCTCTGCCTTCAGCCCCAGACATGCCCCGGGGTGAGCTGGCCCCAGTCACTGCCTGCTTGTCCCTGATACAATCTCAGGACATAAAATTTGCACTGCCAGGTGTGTTATCATTAAAATATAATATAAAAACTTTCAGTGTTGTGACAACATTAAATAATTATGGTTTTATTTCCATTTTCCCCCTATTTTCATGTCTGCAGTCTGTGGTGACTGAATATACAGGAGGAGTGAATCACTCATTTCCAAGTATAAAACTTGCATACTGTAAGGCTGAATTATTCATGTTCTTCCTGGCTAGCCCTATCACTATTTACATTCTTGATACTGAAAAATACTCTTCAAAGACGGGTTTTAGCAATTAAAATTAAAAGCTGGAGTTTGACACGGCTGGTGATTACATTGCCACCAGCAGGACAGTGAAAGCTCAGGGTGTGACTGGTGGCAGCTGCTGGTGAGGCTGGCAGCATTCCTGAGCTGGCCACGGGTTTCTGGAGTGGATTTAACCCAAGGGTGGGATTTTGGCAGCGCGGGGCATCCCCAGGTGGCAGAGCCCACAGCCCTGGATGTGCCACACGTGGGAAGCTACAAACTCACCCTGGGTTTCCTCCTCTCCTTTCCTCACACAAACTCCTCTGCCTGCTCCACCTGCTCACTAGCAGCAGGGGTTTGCTGCTAATGCTTTTTACATCTCCATCACAGCGTTAAGCAATACTGAAATCTCTCCGTTTAAATGGCTCTGGTGAAGTACAATGCATTAATCATAAATAATTTATATGGATCTGTCCCTTTTTTGGGCGCATCTCAGCAGTGTCTTAGTGACATCCTTTCCATAGAGCCTTAATCTGTGCTCTCTTATAAAAGCAAAAATAGAGGGAGGGAAGAGAGAGAAGAGCAGGTGAGTGTTCCCGCCCTCTCTCACACCCGGTGGGAGCAATCCCCGGGAGATTTCCCAAGCCAGGAATTTAATTTCCCGAAGCGCTGCGGGAGAGCTGCAGGTGCTCCCAGCGGCGTCACCTGGGGAAATTCGGGTTCTGCTGCTCAGCTCCAGCAACAGCGACAGAGAACAGTCCTGGTGATAGTGACAGAGAACACTCCTGGTGGTGTCACCTGGGGAAATTCGGGTTCTGCTGCTCAGCTCCAGCAACAGTGACAGAGAACAGTCCTGGTGATAGTGACAGGGAACAGTCCTGGTGATAATGACAGAGAACAGTCCCATCAATAATGACAGAGAACACTCCTGGCATTAGTGACAGAGAACACTCCTGGTGGTGTCACCTGGGGAAATTCGGGTTCTGCTGCTCAGCTCCAGCAACAGCGACAGAGAACAGTCCTGGTGATAGTGACAGGGAAGAGTCCTGGTGATAATGACAGAGAACAGTCCCATCAATAATGACAGAGAACACTCCCATCAATAGTGACAGAGAACACTCCCAGCAATAGTGACAAAGAACATTCCCGGCAATAGCGACAGAGAACAGTCCTGGCAATAATGACAGAGAACACTCCTGGTAATAACAACAGAGAACATTCCTGGCATTAGTGACAGGTAATACTCCCATCAAATATTGACAGAGAACACTCCCAGCAATAGTGACAGAGAACACTCCTGGTGATAATGGCAGAGAACAGTCCCATCAATAGTGACAGAGAACAGTCCTGGTGGTGTCACCTGGGGAAATTCGGGTTTTGCTGCTCAGCTCCAGCAATAGTAACAGAGAACAGTCCCATCAATAGTGACAGAGAACAGTCCTGGTGATAATGACAGAGAACAGTCCCATCAATAGTGACAGAGAACAGTCCTGGCAATAATGACACAGAACGCTCCTGGTGTGCCCTCAGGAAATTCGGGTTCTGTAGCTCAGCTCCAGCAATAGTGACAAAGAACACTCCTGGCATTAGTGACAGAGAGCATTCCCAGCGGTGTCACCGGGGGAAATTTGGGTTCTACTGCTCAGCTCCATCAATAGTGACAGAGAACAGTCCTGGCAATAACAACAGAGAACAGTCCTGGCAATAGTGACAGAGAACACTCCTGGCAATAATGACTCCCAATCGCACCCACAGAGCCTCCCACTCCGTTTGATGGGAACAGCCAGGTGTAATTTTAATTCATTTTCTGCCATTTCGTCCTTTCCGCAGGATTGTTTACAGCCCACCGCTCCCCTCCCCCTGCTCGTGCAGCTCTGCAGCCCCCGGGAATCGTGGCCAGGCCGTGGAAGAGCACTCTAAACCTTCACCGTGATTTTCCTGGATTGTCACACCCATTGTCTCGTGTGACTCGTTAAATCCCTCAGGGCAGGGCATGGGCACCCTTCTATGTCCCATCATGGCAAGGACAGCAGCCCTAGAGCAGAATCCCTCCACCCCTGGGAGCAGAATCCATCCCTCCCTGGGAGCAGAATCGATCCATCCCTGGGAGCAGAATCCTTCCACCCCTGGGAGCAGAATCCATCCCTCCCTGGGAGCAGAATCCATCCCTGGATCAGCATCCCTCCATCCTTGGGAGCAGAATCCATCCCTGGGAGCAGAATCCATTCCTGGATCAACATCCCTCCACCTCTGGGAGGAGCAGAATCCATCCCTGGATCAGCATCCCTCCATCCCTGGGAGCAGAATCCATCTCTCCATCCCTGGGAGGAGCAGAACTCCATTCCTGGATCAGCACCCTCCAAGTACATCCTTGCCCACCAGGGCAGAGCTCCCCCAGCACGCAGAGACTCCTCAGCTTGGAAAAATGCTTTTTTTTCTTTTTTTTTTTTTGTTTTAATTCTTTCTCCTCCCCAGAAAACCCCTCACCAGCTATTCCCTTTCCTTCAAATGCCATCAAAGGTTTTATTCTGGTGTGGGACATTTCCACATAGCCAGGACATTTCTGAAATGCCCTTCCCTCCCAGAAGACAAGCCAGGTTTTGGCACACTGCAGCTGCAGAGCATCCGTGGCCTTTACCCACCCAGCCTGGGGCTGACACACCCCGAGGAGGAGTCAGGGGTGGAAAATTCCTGCAGAGCTGTGGGAAGAGATGGAGGTTTTGTGCTTGTGAGCTTCAGAGGCGCTTTGACAGACCCCGAGCTGGAGAGCTGAACTTTGTTTCCTTTCTGTATTACCCACAGTAAAAGAACAAAAAAAAACCAAAAATTCCAGTCTTCAAGTCTACAGAACTGGTTTTTTTTCCAGCAACAGTGGGAGTTGTGTACCGAGGTGAAGAATAGGGGATGATCTTACAGTACATTTTAAATAGCTTCTGAAACATAGACAACCCTAATTAACATTTTATGGTACTGGAATTATAACAAGAAAAGCAATTTAATCTGTGAAACTCTATTTGCAACAATGGCAATGATAAACAAAGGGAGAAAATGTTCAGGGGAGAACAAGAGAAGGAATGGAGAAGAAGGTGGAGGAGAAGCAGCTCCAACAGTTATTAAGTGACTGGAAAAATACTTTTGGGGAATGATGAAGACAAAATAAAACCAATGGAGGAAGCCAGACAAGAGGGGAATCCCTCCCTCTGCAAGGTGCTTGTACTGAGCAAAGCTTTAATTCCAGTCTGGTGTTTGTCCTGATCAAGTTTAAACTTGAGTCTGGTGTTTATCTTGAACAAAGCTTAAAAACTTGAGTATGGTGTTTGTCCTGATCAATGTTTTAATTCAAGTCTGGTTCTTCCCCTGAGCAAAGCTTTAATTCCAGTCTGGTGCTTCTCCTGAGCAAAGCTTTAACTCAAATCTGATGTTTGACCCAAGCAAAGCTTTAATTCCAGCCTGTTCTCTCCTGATCCTCACACAAACTGAAGCAGCTCCAGGAACAGAAATGCAATTTTTTTTTGCTTTTGTTTTTTTTTCCCCTCAGCATGGCTTCAATTTCTTTTGCTCTCAGGCTTCTCTGTCCTGAACTTTCTCTCACCTGATGGCTGGAGCGAAAAAAGGAAAAGTGAGGAATCGTACATGGATTTTGGGACCAGGGGAGCAGATGGAGGAGGAGGAGGAGGATGACAGTGATAGTGATGATGGTGACGATGATGATGACAATGATGATGGTGATGATGGTGATGATGATGGTGATGATGGTGACGATTATCATGGTGATGATGGTGATAATGATAATGACGGTGATGGTGATGATGTTGATGATGGTGATGATAACAATGATGATGATGATGATGATGATGATGATGACGGTGATGATGATGATGATGATGGTGATGGTGATGATGGTGATAATGATGATGATGACAATGATGGTGCTGGTGATGATGGTGATGATGATGATGATGATGATGATGATGGTGATGATGATGGTGATAATGATGATGACAATGATGACGGTGATGATGATGATGATGATGATGATGATGACAATGATGGTGATGGTGATGACGGTGATGATGGTGATGATGACGGTGATGATGGTGATGATGATGATGATGATGACGGTGATGATGACGATGATGACGGTGATGATGATGATGATGACAATTATGGTGATGATGATGGTGATGATGATGATGACAATGATGGTGATGATGATGGTGACGATGATGATGATGATGATAATGATGGTGATGGTGATGATGGTGATGATGATGATGATGACAATGATGGTGATGACGATGATGGTGATGATGACGATGATGACGGTGATGATGATGACGGTGATGATGGTGATGATGATGGTGATGATGATGATGACAATTATGGTGATGATGATGGTGACGATGATGATGGTGATGATGATGATGACAATGACGATGACAATGATGGTGATGATGACGATGATGACGGTGATGATGATGCTGGGGCTGGCGCAGATGCACAGCGTTTGCTCAAGTGATGTCTGCCTGCCCCATCCTCTCCAGCCGCAGAGCCACAGGACTCTGATAAAGACCTTGCCTCTAGTGTCTGGGTGAGAGCAGATCTATGCTCTGATCACTCCTTTCACCTTGCTTGCTGAAGGAGCTCTTGTTTACAGAGCCCCTGACTGAGCTGCAAACTGTCCAGGGCTCCTGTCCCCAGTGCCACCAGCAGCTGCCACTCAGTCCCACAGTGTCCCCCCAGTGCCACCAGCCTGGGACACCTCCCTGGGACCCTCCCTGGGATCATCACAGATCTTCTAACGTGCTGCTCCCTGCTCTGCTTTTGTCAATCACGGAGCAGACTCTGCATTTGCAATCTCAGATGTAATTAAATAGCAAATGCTACACCTTGTTAGGGAACGTGAGGCTGAGGCCATGCTTGTGACACGGTGAGAAAGATGAAAGGATTTATTATCAACATTTTTTAATGCACTGTCACATTTTGACAATTTTTTAAAACCCTTAAATAATAGAAATAGTTTCAAGTTCCCTCAAAGAGACATCGTGGTACTGGAGCTGTAGGGAAGGCAATGCATTAAATCAATTTTGCTCACCCTCAGCTCAGTTCTCCTCCCTGCTCCTCCAAAGTGATTTTTGCTTCCAGGAGCTCTTTCAGAGTGGGGGCAGGGGGTGGTGGTGCCTTTTTTGTGGGGGCAGAGGGCTGTGGCACCCCTTCTTTATGGGATACAGCCGACAGGGGGAATCCTGAGCCTCTCCCAGCGGTTCAGCCTGCTCACAGCCAGCTCCCTCTGAAGTGCAGGAGCTGCTCCGGTGAGGAACTGACCCCTGATGAGCGGGGGAGATGCAGCCTCAGATCCTCTGGCAAAGCATTCTCCTTCCCCAGGCTCCAACAGAGCTCAGCTGTGGGGCTCCAGCTCTGGGAAGCACCAAAAACCAAAACCCATCAGCATCCATCACCCAGAGCAGGAAAATCACCTCATGAGCAGATCCCAGACCTTGGGACAGGGTTTGAGGCTCTGCGGGCCAATTACCAACAGTCTCAGGTCCCATTCAGTGACCATTGATTTTTCCCTCTAATTTACATCTTGGAACAATGTTTGTCGGTGTAAAGAGGCAGGAAAAATGAGAAATTGGGGGTATTTTTAGTTTGCCTAACGAGGCACCACAGGCGTGATGAGAGCTCTGAACACGGCAGTAATCACAGGTTAATGATCTCATCCTCACCATCAGGTTAATCACGCAGACAAACAGCAAGGCAAATCCTGGAATATTTATTCACTGCTGGAAGGGTGGAACAGAGGAGCTGGCTCCCCAGAATGCTGCCTTCAAAACAAATCCTGCCATCAAGGTGCCTTTTGGTTGGGTTCTCATGATTCACATTTGACTGTGGAATTGTATCTTAAAAGATTCCTATTTATTGTTTTGTAGGTTGGAAATTAATTTACATCTATTACTGCAGAGAAGTCCCCGTTGGTGAGGCACTTGCAAGGTAAAGGTTATTTGTAATGACCAAATTTGTCACTGTTTGGGATCTCATAAAGGTCACAGTGGAAGGTTTTCTCTTGCTTTAAATAAAAATCTGTATTTTAAAAAGAAATGTGCTTAACTTTCATTTCATAGAAATATCAAACCTGTTTGCACTATAATTTACTTTTGGAGCTCTTGACATTTACGCAGCTGCCTGTCTTTGGAGAACAATCTCTTGATTTGGCTGGGAAGTGCTCGTGAGGAAACAGCCAGGGAGGGATGGGGGAATGGAGAGACCTGGGTCCTGCTGGAATCGGGGACACAAAACACCTGGATCCTGCTGGAATTTGGGACCCAAAAATAGCTGGATCCTGCTGGAATCAGGGACCCCAAAACACCCAGAGCCTGCTGGAATCAGGGACCTGCCCCAGAACACCTGGATCCTTCTGGGAATTGGGGACCCAAAAATACCTGGATCCTGCTGGAATTTGGCATTCCAAAAACCTGGATCCTGCTGGAATTGGGCACCTCAAAAACCGGGGTCCTGCTGCAATCAGGGACCCCAAAACACCTGGATCCTATTGGAATTGGGGACCCAAAAATACCTGAATCCTGCTGGAATTTGGCACCCAAAACCACCTCGATCCTGCTGGAATTGGGCACCCCAAAAACCTGGATCCTGCTGGAATTGGGGACCCTGCCCCAAAAAACCCAGAGCCTGCTGGAATCACAGACCCTGCCCCAAAACACCTGGATCCTGCTGGAATTGGGGACCAAAAAACACCTGGATCCTGCTGGAATTGGGGACCTGCCCAAAAAAATCTGGATCCTGCTGGAATCAGGGACCCAAAAACACCCAGACCCTGCTGGAATCAGGAACCTGCCCCAAAATTCCCAGACCCTGCAGCTCCTGCCGTGCCCAGGAGAGCCTCTGAGGGTTGGGTTCTAACCAGGCACCTAAAAACTTCTTCTAAACCCAGCCCTGCAGCAAGCAAACCAATGCAGGCTCTGGGCTTTAAGCAATCTGCAAGTGTGTGTGTATATGTAATGTACATCTCGTGTGTTTGTGTGCATTAAAATCATGGCCCCGAAGCTTTTCAGGCACCTGGGAGTTCCAATATAAATATTTAGCAAGAATTTCTGCACTTAGAGATAAAACACGAGTCAGCTCCCACTGCATCCTGCCTTACATGTGCTTTTATTTTGTTTTATGTCAGTTGTTGGGAATAACTTTGCATATCCAGCTGAGTGCATTTTTTTTCCCCCTTTCTAAATTGATGTGAAAATCTGGTTGGTTCATAACGACCAAACTACAGCTGCAAAAAAAAAGTCCTGACAAGTTTGTAATGACATCCTCAATCTAATAATTGCAGGAACAAAGCCAATTAAAAAAAAAAAAAAGGACTTGTCATTGTTTTCAACA
Organism: Luscinia megarhynchos; assembly: GCA_034336665.1. Classification (NCBI taxonomy): domain Eukaryota; kingdom Metazoa; phylum Chordata; class Aves; order Passeriformes; family Muscicapidae; genus Luscinia; species Luscinia megarhynchos. Next base: position 222,074 of record CM067571.1, read on the forward strand.
ACACAAGTTTAATATATTGGGAATTAAAGTTTGAGCTTAATGAGGAAAAGTAATTTAGATGTAAACAACTGGTCTGAGTCAAAAGCCTGGGGATTTCAGCAGGCCATTCTCCAGCACAGAGTGCTTTTGGAGGCAGCTGAGCTGTCAGAAGGCTTCAGAGTGTGGGAGCCCAGAGTATCCTCTGGCTTCACTGGGAGGGTTAAGACCCCCCTGGGGGGGTCCCCACAGACCCTCGAGTGAGACCCAGGTGTCTCAGGGGCTGGATTCAGCTCCTTGGAACAATTCACCAACATTGAGAGAAGAAATGCAAGCTGCAAAAATAAATAGAGTGTAAATTAGACTGTCAGAATGTAGAATTAGCAGATTTATGGAATGTTTGTGATAAGGGACACGTGGCCAAGATGGAGAATTTGGGGTGTGGGTACCTCTTCCTCCTTCTTCTCTGTGCCATCCATGCTGGGTGACATGCTGGCACTTTAGATTGGATGGGGACAAAGCTGGACAGTTAAAGAAGTTGTATTGTATTGGAAAATAATTGTAAACACACCTGGTTTTTGGGTGAAAAGGTGAAAATGTCTTTGTGCTGTGCTTAATTCTGGGAGGCTGGCACTGGGTTTGTGCAGTGCCCTGGCAGCTCCAGAGGGCTCTGCCCCCAGCACACCCAGTTTTTGGGTGAAAAGGTGGCAATCTCCCTGTGCTGTGTTTGGTTCCAGGAGCTGGCACAGGGTGTGCAGTGTCCAAGCAATTCCACTGCAGGCTGTGCCCCCAATACACTCAGTTTTTGGATGAAAAGGTGCTGTTTAATTCCAGGAGTTGGCAGGGGTTTGTGCAGTGGCCCGAGCAACTTCACTGCCGGCTCTGTCCCCACCACACACCTGGTTTTTGGGTGAAAAGGTGAAAATGTTTCTGTGCTGTGTTTAATTCCTGGGGCTGGCACAGGGTTTGTGCAGTGCCTGAGCAGCTTCACTGCAGTCTCTGCCCCCAGCACACACCTGGTTTTTGGGTGAAAAGGTGGAAAGGTGGACGTGCTATGTCTAATTCCTGGGTCTGGCAGGGGTGTGTGCAGTGCCCAGGCAGCTCCACTGAGGGCTCACTGAGCTCAGTTTTGGGTGAAAATGTGGAAAGGTTGATGTGCTGTGTTCACCCCAACCTCCCAAATTCTGTTCCAGGAGCTGACCTCCAAGCTCTCCTGCTGGAGCAGAGCTGCTCATGCCACAGCCTGGCTGAGGTCACCCAGTTCTTTGCTGTCCTTCCCCTCAGTCCAGCAGTTCCCTCATCTCTGGATCTCATTATTTCAGAGCAGGAAGTTTGGAGCAAATTATGTGCTAATTATAGCTCTGCTTCACATCTACGTCTTCAGACTGTTACACTCAGGGATAAGAGTGTCAAAATTATGTTGAGAAATGAGAATGTGTCACAGGAAAAGAGCTCTTCCTCGCACACATTTTATATAAAATGTGTGTTTTCCAACTCATCATGTTGGCTAAGAAAATGACTCCTTAATGCTTTGCCTTGAGGAAAAATAGGTGAAGATTTATTGTTGAAGCCGATAAGAAAAGCAGGAAGGGATGAGTGGTTTCATCAAGTGCAGAAATTCCCTGATGCAGGAATGGCCACCAAAAGGCCTTGCAGGAAGGGCTGCAGGAAGGAAGGCACAGAATAAAATATTGTGTGAGGTGTGAAATGGCAGGAGCTGAGCTTGTGCTCAGGCAGGGATTCCTCTGCTGGCTCTCTCTGGGCACAGTTGTTGGAAGGCCTTACAAATATGAATGTTTAGATGCTGAAAATATGGAAACCATAAGCGAGATTGAAATGAAAGCCACTTTTGAGATGCCAGGCCTTAGTTGCTGAATTACCATGAAACAATGGGATGGACCCTGAAGGCAATCCCCTCCTTGATAGAACAATGCCCTCGGCCAGAGAGCAACTCCAAAGGGCACAGAAAGACTTGCTAAGGTCCAAAGAGTAATTTTTAGAGTTTAAAATGTAGCACACTATGGTAATGTAAGGATTCCTATAGGCTGTATATAAATGCTATAGAATTTGTCTCTTGTATTACATTGGTTAGTGGAAATTAGAATACTTGTTATGGAAGAAGATTTATTGTATTGCAAACAAAATCGCTCTCTTCCTTTGCTCTTCTTACCTCTCTTTCTTTCTTACTCTTACTCTTACTGCTACCACCCCCCTCTTTATCTCTTTGTCCTACTCTGGGCTGCGCTGGGCAGCTCTTAGAAGGGCTCTCTTATAATAAACTGGAGCTGTAAATTTTAGCTTATACAGAGTGAATGAGTTTAGTCCCTGACAACTCGTCAATCCCAACATAAAGACTCCTGCACACAGTTATTGAGGCCAGGGGAGGCTGGTGGGCTCCTGGGTGGTGGAATTTTTATTCTCTTGTCTGGACGGTTTTGGTCAATTGGTTTCCACATCAGAATGGAACCTAGGGAAGAGTTCCTTAAAGTTACAGGAGATTTTATTTTCAGAGTGAGTGGGCCAGGTCCTCTAAATTTCTGCTGGTGTTAATGAGGGAATACCATTGGATTGCACAAACTTTGCATAATAAACCCTGAGAAGGATCCTGGAGTGATGTAGTCCTGCCCTAAGGCACGATCAGATATAATGAGGCTGTTGTGATGTCTCTTTAATAATCTCCAGCACTCTGGAAAACCCTCCAGCCCTGATCCTCGCAGTTTGTGCTTTTTAAGGGCACTTTGCACAGGCAGGGACGTGATTGGACACTTCTATGCACTCTCAGGGCTGTTTTTGTAAATATTTCCGTGGTATAAAACACTTTCAATTTGCACCCATTACCAGGGCTCTCTGTAAATCCATATCTGCTGTTCATCCCTGCCGGGGTAATTCCCACACTGCTGCAGGGAGCTGAGGGTTTCATTCCCATTTTTATGTTTATGGTTTGCTATGAGGCTTCCCAGCCATGAGTTTTTATGAAGCAGAATAAATATGTACAGGTGAGGGCTCTTAATGCCTGAAAGGCAGAAATATCTGGGTTTTGCTCCTGTGGGAGCAGCTTCTCCCTGAGTAAATGCATTTGGAGCCTGCTGCTCTCCTGGCTGGCTCAGGAGCGGAGGGGTTAACACACAGTGCACCAGGCACATCACTTAGGACAGGTTTGGGGTTTTTTTATGAGATAAATGGAGCACTTTGGGGGTCTGCAGAGGGGCGAGTGTTGGGGGCAGAACCAGCACTAGGGCAGGTGGGATTTTGGGATTGTACCATGCAGGGCCAGGGGCTGGACCGAGGATCCTTGCATGTCCCTTCCAGCTCAGGATGTTTTCCATTTTTATATTTTATTTTGCATCAGAAACTCATCCAAATCAGTTCCAGGAATTATTGCAGCCATCATCATTGCTCATGTTGTGAGGTGGGGCTTGGGCACTTTTTGGGTTCTGTGCCCTTCAGCCAGGCACAGAAGGTTCTTGCACAAATTCTTGCACTGCCAGTCAGGACGGTGGTGAACAAAAACCCCCAAACTGGGGCTGCTGGTCCCCAATCTCTGCTCCTGCAGGGACTGGGCTGCTCTGCCAGAGGGATGTGATAAAAGCACTTCTGTGCCCGTCCCTGTTTTAGTTCTGTTTCTGTGGAAAAGCTTTCTGTGCTCCATAAGCCTGTGTAAAAGATGTGTAAAAGCAGCCTCACTAATGCCACCCCTGCAAAGGGCTTGTAAAGAGAAACTGGGGGCAGGGGGAATGGCTTCTTGTTATCCAAACAGCATCAGTCAGAGGAATTTGCCTCCTTCATTAGAGCTGCTCCACAGGTTGAATGTTGACAGAGGCCACAGGTGAGGGACTCGATGACTGCTGGGCCAGAGATTGGAAAAGGACCAAAATTTGGGCTTTAATTTGATTTATTTTTTTAATGCTCGAGCTACTTCATTTGATATCCAAGTATGAAAACAAGCTACCCCAAAATCATTAGTTAATAGGCAAGAGCATCACTTTTCTGGTTACATCTTTTCTTCTGCACCAGCTTTGTCTTAGTTCTCACTGTTTCCCAGCTGTTGGGAGAAGGGTGTGAGGTCTGCTCCCCGTGCAGTGAGCAGCTCAGACCCGTGCTCAGGTTTCACATTCCATGTACAGGGGTGTGAAACCCCTGCAGTCCCAGCTCCCTCTGCTCAAAACCCAGATTTAGGGGGCACAGGGAGGGGAAAGTCCTTTGTAGTTTGTATTTTCTGCCCAGTCCTTATCTGGGTGTTTATCTTAGGTCTTGTTTGTGTTAAATGGTAAATCCACACTTGCTGCTGAAGGTCAGTTTTGTGTGACAAGACCCCAAATCCTAGGGAGGGTTTTGCAGCCTGCTGCAAGCACATAACCAGCTGTGGGTGCTTTTCACAAGGCCCCTCTGTAACTCTGTGTGACTTGGAGAGGATGAACTTGCTCAGCCTCCTTCTTCTTATACTTCAATTATGGAGCAAACCTTGACATATCTTAGATTTAATGGTTCAGTAGTAATTAGGATAATTTGCATATTTGGCATGGAGAAATGAAGGTGGAAAGCTTCTTTAAAAAAACCCAGGATGTTTTCAGTCGTGTATTTGGTTTGTGGTTCCCTCTTCCTGGTGCCCCAGTGTGGGGGTTGGATTGTTGGATCGACGGTCGCTGGACAGACTCAGGAGCTTACTATTTTTTGTTTTTTAGGTTTGTAGTTTATTATAAGGGCATGGGTGTAAAGGAGAGTGTAGAGCATGGAGAGTAAGAGAGTAAGAGATAAGAGTAAGGGGGTATGAGAGAGAGATTAGAGAGAGAGGTAAGAGAGAGATTTCCCGTTTACAATACAATAAGTATTCTTCTATGATGAATATTCTAATTTCTATTAACTAATTTAATACAATATACTAATTTCTTAATATTTGCATGCAACCTATAGGAATCACTAAATTCCCATGTTTATGGCTTTCTTATCTGTAACCCTTATCTTCAGACCTTTCCTGCCAGGCTTGGGACAGGATGTCTGTTGGTTCTTTGGTATTTGTGGCATTTGGTATCATCTAAACAAAGGAAGAGGCCTCAAACCTTCACATAACTATTTTCAGTGTCTATGTCAAACACTGCCAACATCTCTATTTCATCTATTGTTTCCAGAACTACTTGCTAGGCACTTATAAGATTTTGCTATTCCCTCCCCAACACCCCAGTGCAGCTGGGGCTGAGATGAGCCAGATTTTGACTTGGCAGGTACTGATCTCTCGTGTCAGGGACCTGTTCTGGTGAAATCCTGCACTGGGTTGGGCTGGGAGGAACCTCAGAGCCCACCCAGTGCCACCTCTGCCATGGCAGGGACACCTTCCCTGCCCCAGGGTGTCCCAGCCCCAGTGTCCAGCCTGGCCTGGGACACTGGACCCTGCCAGGCAGCCCCAGAGCCCGGGATGGTCTCAGAACAGGATATTCATCCTCTGGCACCAGAATGTTTATTGCAACCAACACCACCTCTCCAGAAGGAGCCACGCAGTAATAAATTGCATTAATACCAGGCTGTTGTGACACTCAGAAACGCCCTGCAATTACTCATGCCATTAATTAACTGCACGGAGTGTACTTCTGCAATTAGTTCTCAGTGCTTGCCAGCTACTTTAGAGGGCAGGCAGTGAGCTGCTGTCGTGGGGTTGGGGTCAGATGAAAGGGGGCGAGCAGGGTCCCCTGAGCCTGGAGGAGAAGGAGCCCTTGGAAGGAGCCTGGAGGGACGGCAAAGGGGAAAATGAGCCTGTGCTCCCTCTGAGTGCTTGGAAGGAGCCTGGAGAGATGGCAAAAGGGAAAATGAGCCTGTGCTCCCTCTGAGTGCTTGGAAGGAGCCTGGAGAGATGGCAAAAGGGGAAATGAGCCTGTGCTCCCTCTGAGTGCTTGGAAGGAGCCTGGAGAGATGGCAAAAGGGGAAATGAGCCTGTGCTCCCTCTGAGTGCTTGGAAGGAGCCTGGAGGGATGGCAAAAGGGGAAAACCACTGCCCTGTGCAAAGTGTACTGGCCAGCTGGAAATCCTGGTGGAAAGGGGGAAAGGGAATAAATAATAAACCAGCAAAACAAAATAAAAAAAATTCATCCTTCCTTGAATCAGAGGGGTCTCATTTCTGGTGCAACGGTGAAATTCATGAAATCCCAGACAGGTTTGGGCGGGCAGGGACCTGTGTCCGTGTGTCCCTGTCCGTGTGCCCGTGTGTCCCATGTCTGTCCCATGTCCGTGTGTCCCCTGGCTGTCAGTCTCATGTCCTTGTGTCCCATGTCTGTGCCCCATGTCCGTGTGTCCCTCTGTCATTGTGTCCTTGTGTCCCATGTGTCCCTGTCCATGTGTCCCCTGTCTGTCTGTCTCATGTCCCTGTCCCTGTCCCTGTCCCATCCCTGCCCGTCACTGTCCCTGTCCCTGTCCCTGTCCCTGTCCCTGTCCCTGTCCCATCCCTGTTCCTGTCCCTGTCCCTGTCCCTGTCCCTGTCCCTGTCCCTGTCCGTTGTCCGTGTGTCCCATGTCTGTCCCATGTCCGTGTGTCCCCTGGCTGTCTGTCTCATGTCCCTGTGTCCCATGTCTGTGTGTCCCATGTCCGTGTGTCCCCTGGCTGTCTGTCTCATGTCCTTGTGTCCCATGTCTGTGTGTCCCCATGTCCGTGTGTCCTGTGTGTCCATGAGTCCCTCTGTCATTGTGTCCTTGTGTCCCATGTGTCCCTGTCCATGTGTCCCCTGTCTGTCTGTCTCATGTCCCTGTCCCTGTCCCTGTCCCATCCCTGCCCCGTCACTGTCCCTGTCCCTGTCCCTGTCCCTGTCCCCTGTCCCATCTCTGTCCCTGTCCCATCCCTGTCCCTGTCCCTGTCCCTGTCCCATCCCTGTCCCTGTCCCTGTCCCATCCCTGTCCCTGTCCATGGTCCCTGTCCCTGTCCCTGTCCCTGTCCCTGTCCCTGTCCCATCCCTGTCCCTGTCCCTGTCCCTGTCCCTGTTCCTGTCCCATCCCTGTCCCTGTCCCATCCCTGTCCCTGTCCCTGTCCCATCCCTGCCCCTGTCCCATCCCTGTCCCTGTCCCCCCAGCCCTGGGGACACCCCCCCTCTGCACGGGTGATTAATGGCTGTAACCTACGCTTTAAAAGGCAAAGGCAATTAAATAAATCTTTTCATGTTCGCTCCTCTTCCTGTGAACCAACAGATGTAAAAGTGTCTCTAATGCCTTATTTATCCTGCATTAAATCAGCTGTAATTGTAAAAATATTCCTCAGCATCTGTGATCCCAGGGCTGAGCTGGTTTGATCCTTCCCACAGCTTTTTCCATCAGCTCCATGTTCGTGTGGCTCTGCTGGCTCTGGATGTAACCATCACCAAAAAATGAGAGTGGGAGGGTGGAAGGCATGAAATTTGCTTTTTATGTGGCAGTTTTAAGGCCTCGGGAAATGAGATTTAATTTGTTTGGGCTGTTGATCCGAGTTGTGGGCCTGGCTTTGAGGTTCCTGGGTTTTTATTGAGCGTGGTGCTGCTCCCAGGGCAGATGGGAGAGATTGCCCCTCCACTTGTGCCCCTCGAGCCTTTCCTGGAGAGTTGCATTAAAAATTGCAGGTTATTTTAACCCTCTGTCACAGTCCAGGAAAGAGAGGACCTTCAGTTTGCTTCATCTTTCTCCTCTGAGATGTTCATGGTTGTGGAATGAGTGAGTTTGGGCACACAAGGCAACAAACACCACCAATATCCTTATTCCAGGGGAAAAACATTCTGAAATAAAAAATACCCAGCACCATTTAGGTCCTGGTGGTGGCTGACTTCCTCTTGTGACACCTCCAGATTGAAGCACTGAAGATTTTATGAAGGTGAGACACAAATGGGGCTTTGAGGAGGAGACTGGTGGGTTTATTTCATGGCAGGAACAGACACACACACATTAATATGTGCAGTTAATACCCTCAAATGTTCCAGAAATGAGGTTATTGCTTCTGTGTCTCTCCTTTACACGTTTCCCCAAATTTTGTTGTCTTTCCCTGAGGGTTCCCACCTGTACCCGAGGTGGGATTGCATCACCTTGCTCCAACACTTGATGTAAATGTGCCAGGATAATTTCACTGCATTTCCCTGGTTGCACCCTCATCCTGTGCCTCCTGGAGCATCTTTGTTTTATCTCCTGGCTGATAATTGCAACCCCTTCCCCACGAGCTCATCAGTCATGTGGGTTTGTTCGAATCCCCTGCAGGTTGCTGAAGCTTTTCCCTCAAAGCTGATGTGAAATAAAAGCCCACTTTAGCTGTCTAAGGCTAAATTACATTTGGTGATCCAGATAAAATCTTTTTTCTCTTTAAACCAATTTTGGGGTATAAATAATGGTTATCTATTGCTAGGTGGATTTTATTTTTTTTTCCCAAGCAGACATCTCAGTTTGCTGGCTTTAGATGTGTTTTCCCTGGAAACTCTGGAGGCAGCTCAGCTGATTCTCCTGACGTTAAACACTCTCGTTAAAAGCTTTTGGTTTTACAAAAGTGAAAATGAAGTTAATATTGCAAACAGGGTAATGGGAAAGGGGAGTACCTTGCATTTCACTGAAATTATGTGTAACTCCCCTAAAATGAAGAAATAACTCGTGGAGTGTGAGAAATTGCTCCTTTTCAGCTGCTTTGATTCCAGCCAGGAGCTCCTGCTGGACTCGGGGCGTCCCTTGGGCAGGGATCCTCTGTGATTCCTGTTAGGAAATATTAAATTTTGGGGTAAAACCGGAGTGAAGCTGCCCAAAGGCTGCCCAGGAGGCAGAGCCAGGGTGCCCAACCCTGCTGAGCTCAGCAGCTCCAGGGACAGCAACTCCTTCCCCAGGGATCTGGTCTCTTGCTCCCCTAATTAAAATAATTAAATGGTATTTAATTGTGAGCCTTCATCTGAGTCCTTGTTCCATCTCATTAAGGGATTTATTTGGATTATCACGTTGATTTCCACCTTGTGCAGTGGGAGCAGCCCTGGAGCTGCATTTCAGAGCTGTGCACCCCAAAGCTGCTGGCAGAGGCAGTGCCTGCTGAGCAATGCAAATTTATAAATATGACTTTAAATACTATTCTTAAATATTTTTTAAACATTATTTTTTAAATAGTATTTTAAAATATTATTTTAAAATATTATTTTTAAATATGTAGTTAAATATGATTCTTAAATATTATTTTAAACATTATTTTTAAATATTATTTTAAAATATGGTGTCAAATGTGATTTTAAATATTATTTTAAATATTATTTTAAATTATTATTTTAAATACAATTTTAAATGCTATTTTAGATATTAATTTAAAATATGATTTTATATATTATTTTAAATACGATTTTAAATACTATTAAAATGTGATTTTAAATACAATTTTGAATATTATTTTAAATATAATTTAAAATACAATTTTAAATACTATTAAAATATTATTAAAATACTATTTAAAAATATTATTTTAAATATTATTTTAAATACGATTTTAAATATTATTTTAAATATATGTTTTATATATTTTAAAACATATTTTATATGTTTAAGGATCAGGGTTCCAGGACTCCTGCTGTGTTTGGGGAAGGAGAGGCTGGAGCAGCTGCAGAAGGAGCTGAGGGCTCCCAGCAAGTGCTGGAATTAAATGGTGGAGCCAGGCTTAGAGACAAGACAATTTCCCAGGCAGTCTGTCCAAGCTCTCTGCAGGCAGCAGGAAAATGACAGCTCCAGGTTCTTTCTCCCTGGTGGATTGGCTGCTCCTCCTGAAAGAGCTCTGGCCCTGACCTGCTGAGGCTGTTGGCCCCCAGGACCCCCGGCTCAGGTTTTTGGGTGGTTGTTTTGCCTTGGCTGCCCTGGGCTGCTGCTCCCCGAGCCCCTCCTCAGCCAGGGAGCATTCAAAGGATTCTTGATGGAGCTCCGGCCACCTTTCCTGTGCTTTGGCTGAGAAATGGAGCCAGAACTGGGTTTCCCCCAGGAATCAGAGTCGTGGGATGGTTTGGGAGGGACCCCAGTGCCACCCAGTGCCACCCAGTGCCCCCCAGTGCCACCCCTGCCATGGCAGGGGCACCTCCCAGTGCCCAGCCCCAGGGTCCAGCCTGGCCTGGGGCACTGCAGGGACCAGGGCCAGCCCCAGCTGCTCTGGGCAGGGACACAAATGGCAAATCCCAATCCAAAAACTGCTCCCGGTGGAGCAGGAGCAGGGAGCGCTGGAAAAAGGAACGTCCTGGTCCCGGGGGCCTCGTCCCCATCAGAGCTCATCCCCGAGGAGGAGCTGAAAGAGAAATGTCACAGGAGAAGTGCAGCAGCTCCCAGGGCCTGGCATGATCAAAGGCTCCCCAGAAAAGCCTCTTGTCAGCTCCCGAGGCTGTGTCACCCCTCCCTGTGTCACTCCTGAAGGAAAAACAAAACAGAGCCGAGTTTTGGAGACACCATCCACATCTAGCAGGTAGAAACACAGCTGCTTATTAGGAGTTCGGGTTTTTTTCCCTAAAATGTCTTTTAACTGTCTGGTTACAGTGTTATGGCTGCAGGCAAAACGGGATCTGCACATATTGCATTGCCCCTGGCGAGCAAATGTTTCTGGGGTTTGGAATGTTGTGAGCAGGTAGCAGGGAGGAGGGCTCGAGTCAATCTGGCTACAGCCAATCAATTATTCACAGAGCACTCCAGCAAAATCATTTAAAGGAAAAGTCTCTTGCCAGCCACTAACAGGCGTGCAGACAAAGAAATGATGTCTGTAGTAGAAATAAGCTGCTTACAGAGTGATTGCCAATAAAAAAAATCAAACCTAGCTCGCCAGCAAGAACTCCACCTGCTTGCTAAAAAAATCTGTCAATTGAATGTATTTTTAATAAGGGGATGGATTTGATGACTCAGAGCTGTGGTTTGGAAAGAGTTTTAGTTCCAGCTGACCCAGACCCTGCAGCTGGATTTGGCCAGGGTAAGCGTTCTGCCATCCCCAGGGTGGGTCTGGGGAAATGCTGCTCCTGTGGGGGTCCCAAAACCACCTGAGCCCTGTTCCCGGAGCCTGGGGGGGTGGGGTGGGAGGGACCCCAGGAGTGAAGTCACCCCAAACCCTCTGGGCTCTGCTCTGGGTGTCCCGGCAGTGTCACTATGGACAGTGTCACCATGGGCAGTGTCACCACAGCAGTGTGTCACCAGCCCTTCCTGTCCCAGCACACCCAGAGGCTTTAATTCCCTTTATTCACCCTTTAATTCCCATTAATTCCCATTTCATGGTGCTGCTGTGGCAGGAATGGTGCCCTGTTAAAAGGACAACTTTAGGGGCAGTGACACCATGGGCAGTGCCACCAGCCCCTCCAGTCCCAGCACACCAGGGGTTAAAGCCCCTTTAATTCCCATTAATTCCCATTTCATGGGGCTGCCCTGCAGCAGTGGTGCCCTGTTAAAGGGACACTTTAGGGGCAGTGTCACCATGGGCAGTGTCACCATGGGCACTGTCACCAGCCCCAGCACACCAGGGGTTAAAGCTCCATTAACTCCCATTAACTCCCATTAATTCCCGTTTCGTGGGGCTGCCCTGCAGCAGTGGTGCCCTGTTAAAGGGACACTTTAGGGGCAGTGTCACCATGGTCTGTGCCACCACAGCAGTGCCACCACAGCAGTGCCACCAGCCCCTCCTGTCCCAGCACACGAGGGGCTTTAATTCCCTTTATTTACCCTTTAATTCCCATGAATTCCCATGAATTCCCACTCCGTGGTGCTGCCCTGCAGCAGTGGTGCCCGTGTCAGAGCTGTCCCCAGGCCTGGCCAGCTCAGGAGCTGCTCTCTGCCCTCTCAGGCTGGCCGTGCTGTGTGCTGCTCCCTGAGGTTGGGAAGGAAACAGCACTGCAGCCCCCACACCCTGCACAGCAGTGAGAGCCTGCCCAGCTCGCTGGAGGTCTATGGAAGGAATTTCCAGCTGCTGCTCTGCTGCTCCTGGGCAGGGCACAGTGACACTGCTGTCGCCTGCTTTTATTTATCTGTGCTGCCAAGGGCTCCTCTTCACCTCCTCTGCCTTGCTCTCCCTGGTGCAGAATTTCTCTTTGCATGGTTTCTGCAAAGATCCTCTGTGTTCCCCAAGGGAATGTGGTCCCTGTCACTGGTGAAAAAACTCAGATACAGGCACAGGGGCTTGCCCAAAGCAGCCAAGATTTGTGTTAGTGTAGCCAGGAGGGATCTCTGATCCCTAGGGATTATTTGTGGGGTCAGAGATAAAACTACAGGTCTGTATTTCAGTTATAACTACAAAAAAATATATGTAATTACAGTTCCTTTCACTTTATTTATTGGATATTCCTGCAATGAAAATGCCATCAATCAAAGTGCTCACCTGAATATGGATCTGGGTTTAATTCCCCTGGTTTCAATTTTCCCTCTCTGGGATATTTCCTGAGCAGGATGACTCATAGCTTTACTCCATCCTCTCCTAGCTCTTCCTGAAATTACCAAATTCCCTGGATCAGATCCTTTATTACTTTTTTTTCCTTTTTGTGGAACTTTTTTCCCCTTATAAGCTCTCCACGAAAACAAAGGAAATAACTTGTCATTTAGTTTAATAAAGGATGGATTTATTCTTTTGCCACTTAATCATGTTTGAAGTACATGTCGATGTCAAAGATCAAAATCTTTCTGGAATTCGAGGGGGGGAAATAATCCATTTTTCACTTCACCTGCCAAACCCTCCTACCTTGTGGGATTGGGAGGTTTATGGAGTTTTAATTTGCTGTTAACCTGGGTGGCAGGAGGAGGGGCAGGAGCAGAGTTGGGACATTGATCCTTGCAGGCTGAATAACTGCCAAAAAAAACCAACAAAAAACCCAAAAAACCTGCAGGGTTTTCCTGCTGCTCTTGGGATGGAACTTCAGGGGCAGAACCAACCTCAACTGTTCTGCAGCAGGGAAAAAATTCCTTGATGCCAACCCCAGGCTAACCAAAGGGAGAGGGTAATCTCAGCAATATTTGATTTTTTTTTAATAAAGTGTTGTGTTTTTTCCTCCTGCAAGACAAAAGCACCAAGCCAGCAGAATATAATGTTTTTTATAGAGAAGAAAACCCCAGCACAGGTTCATAACCAGGTTCCTCCAGGTGCTGAGTGAAATCAAACAAACCCAGCAGGGCTTGTGCTGGGAGCTGATCCCTGCAGTGATGGGCCTGGGCAGGGACCTGGGCTGCACTTGCAGGGGGCTCTTTGTGTCAGGACAGACGGTCCCCAGGGACAAAATCTCCAGCTCTGTATGAGCTAAAAGTCACTGTTACATTTATTGTAAGAGTGAAAGTGCATAGAGTCCCTACTGAGTGCTGCCAGCTGCAGCACAGAGCAGAACAAGGAGTGAGAGTGGGGTTAGAGAAAGAGCAATGGGATAAAAGGGTGAGGGGGTGAGAGAAGAGGGAGAGAGGAAGAGCAAGAGAAGGAAGAGGTATTAGAGGTAAGAGGAAGAAGAGAGGAGGGAGAGAGGAAGAGCAAGAGTAAAAGCAAGAGAGCGATTTCCCGTTTACAATACAATAAATCTTCCATGATGAATATTCTAATTTCCACTCACCAATGTAATGCGAGATACAAATTCTGTAGCATTTGCATACAGCCTATAGGAATCATTACATTAACATGGTGTGTTACACTTTAAAAACTGCTCTTTGGACCCTAGCAGGGATGTCTCTGACATTTGGAGTTGCTCTCTGGCAGAGGGCATTGCTCTATCAAGAGGGGATTGCCTTCAGGGGCCATCCCATTGTTTCATGGTAATTCAGTAACTAAGGCTTGGCATCTCAAAAGTGCCTTTCATTTCAAACTCGTTCATGGTTTCAGAATCTGAGCATTCATATTTGTAAGGTTTCCCTGTTTCATCTTCCCCAACAGCACTGACCCCTCTGTGACCCCAAAGTGACCCCCAGACCCCGTGGCCTCGCCCCCCCATTGCCCCAGACTCTCTTTAAACTTCAATTATTGCATTTTCTGTTGGGGAAGATGAAACAGGAAAGCCTTAGTTACTGAATTACCATGAAACAATGGGCATGGCCAGCTAGGGGCAATCCCCTCTTGATAGAACAATGCCCTTCGGCCAGAGAGCAACTCCAAGAAAGACTTGCCAGGGTCCAAAGATCAGTTTTTAGACTTTAAAGTGTAACACACTATGGTAATGTAAGGATTCCTATAGGCTGTATGTAAATGCTACAGAATTTGTATCTTGTATTACATTGGTTAGTGGAAATTAGAATATTCATCATGGAAGAAGATTTATTGTATTGTAAACGGGAAATCGCTCTCTTCTTCCTCTCTCTTACCTCTTACCTCTCTCACCTCTTCCTCTCTCCCTTCTTCTCTCCCCCCATTAATCCTTTTATCCCATTGCTCTTTCTCTAACCCTCTCTCACTCCTTGTCCTACTCAGCAGGACTCTATGTACTTGCACTCTTACAATAAATGTAACAGGAACTTTTAGCTTATGCAGAGCTTGAGTTTTGCCCCTGATGACCGTCTATCCCAACACAAAGACTCCCACATTTTCCTTCTGTATATTTCACTGAAATTTGGAACAATCATCATCAAAATGCCAATTTTTGTTAGAAATGGTTCTCCCCAAAAGGGCAACCCGCCTCTGTTTGATGCTGGAGCTGCTGCTGCCCATGTAAATTGTTCCCATTGATTCACCCTCTGAGATTTTTTGTTTTTGGAGCCTCTGGTGGGCAGCCTGGCTGGGTTTACATCCCATAAATCCATTGCAGGGATTACAGTGTACTAGGGGTCAGCTGCACACCCACAAATGGCAGATTTAAATGTCTCAGATGTGGCTGAGGTTTATCCAGCTGAAATATTAAACAGCTAAATTTCAGCTTTTAACTGGAATAATGAGAAAAATCAGAGCCTGGGTTTTTGCTGGCCATAAACATCAGTGAGACCTTTTCTTCTTGTTTCCTGTTGCTTTGCTTTGGTATTTATATTTGCTTTTTTTAAAGTAGTGCAGCACCCTATATTAAGGGCTGACAACTTAATTACACGTGATTGATCTGCTTATTTTGAGTGAGTTGTTAGCAGAATGCAAATGGCAAATGTGATTCCTTTTTTGTGTGTTCTGTCTGCCAGGAGAGGCAGGGAAGGGATGTGCACACCCTGCAGGGACAGCCACCCCAAAAAGTGTCACAGGGGACAGTTACCCCAAAAATTGTTCTTGGGGACAGCCACCCCAAAAAGTGTCACTGGGGACAGTCAGCGACCCCAAAAATTGTTCTTGAGGACAGCCACCCCAAAAAGTGTCATTGGGGGACAATCAGCCACCCCAAAAGTGTCACTGGGGACAATCAGCCACCCCAAAAATTGTTTATGGGGACAGTCACACCAGAAAAGTGTCATTGGGGACAATCAGCCACCCCAAAAGTGTCACTGGGGACAACCAACCACCCCAAAAAGTGTCACAGGGGACACTCAGCCACACCCAAAAAGTGTCCCTGGGGATAAGATTGCTCCTTTCATTGCTTTATTATTTGCTTGCTGGTTTTCATTGCTTTATTCATGGATCAGGCCTGGTTTAGGCTCAGCTCTGGGCTTAGCTCACCTTCTCACCAGAGTTGACTCTGTGCTGCAGCTCTACCCTGATGCTTTCCAAAACCTCTGGCCATGAAAGCCAGAAGATTTTTGGGAGGTGAAGTGAACGCTGAACCTGAGTCTCCGTTCTCACCCAGATCTGTAAATCTCTGGTTGAAATCCCCAAGGTGCTGCTGATTTGGTACCTGAAGCCCTCCAGCCTTCACCTGTGCAGGTGGGGCAGCAGTTCAGAGAACACACACCAAAAGCTGGGAAAAATCCAAATTTGGTGACGCAGGCTGGTTCAAGAGCTGGAAAATCTCCCTTTGCAAGCTGAAAAGGGAAGGTGAAGTGATGGTCATTGCCCAGGAGCTCTGTGGGGAGATTTCTGGGGGCAGCATAATTCCCTGTGGGAAGGAGCTGGCCAGCACATCCCAGAGCCTGGGGCATGTTTGATGTGTCCCACACGAGTGACCCACCTGGGGACACCTCAATTCTCAGCCACAGCTCATTCACAGGATTTTAAATGAAGATTTGGTTTTTGTGCCCACGTCCTGTGACTCAGCATCTCAGGGCTGAGCTGCTGATAAGACACAGGCTGCAGCTGCAGGATTTCTCTCCAGTGGGGCACAGTGGAGTGTCTCTGGTTCTTAATTTCATCATGTTGATAGCAGTAAATTCTCCTTTAGACCTTTGTGTGTCCAGCCTGACTGGAGTCACTCAGGTGGCTGCAAAGCTCTGCAGGGAGGGAGACCACAAAACCACAAAGAG
The DNA here is from genome assembly GCA_034336665.1 of Luscinia megarhynchos. Classification (NCBI taxonomy): domain Eukaryota; kingdom Metazoa; phylum Chordata; class Aves; order Passeriformes; family Muscicapidae; genus Luscinia; species Luscinia megarhynchos. The sequence goes on from CM067571.1 coordinate 238,294, forward strand.
CAGCCCCACTGGCTTTAAAAAAGGGGATAAAACCTGCAAAAGTGTAATAAATAGTGCTTCATGCAAGACATTTTCATGCTAAGGTCAGGCATTCCATGGGTATTTCAGTTTGGAAAAAATAGTAATTAAATTTTAAAAAATCCTGGGTAAGTCACCAGGGGTTGCTTTTGGGGCAATAATGTCTGACTGACTCATTCAGTGTTGCTGTGATTTGGATTAGGATTTAAAAACGTGCAAGTGAGTGTTCCATGGGCAGGTTAGAGCTGATCTTTGAGCTGGTTTTGGAATACTGGAAAACCTACATAATAGCTATTTAGGAAGAGGAATTCTGACCTAAAAGTCAGAATTCTGAGAGGGTGCTGGAAAGTCTCTCCTCCAAATGTAGTCTTTGAACCAGATCACTTTGTGCCAGCTCCGGCTGTGGTCTCTGCAGCAAGGGAATTGTAATTCAATTTTTGTCTCGAATGTGTGAGCAGGGATGTGCCTGTGTGAGCAGGGATGTATTTGGTGCCTGTGTGAGCAGGGAAGTATTTGGTGTGTGTGTGTGAGCAGGGATGTGTCTGTGTGAGCAGGGATGTATTTGGGGTGTGTGAGCAGGGATGTATTTGGGGTGTGTGAGCAGGGATGTATTTCCTGTGTCTGTGTGTGAACAGGGATGTATTTCCTGTGTCTGTGTGTGAGCAGGGATGTATTTGGGGTGTATCTATGTGGACATGGATGTGTTTGGTGTGTGTCTGTGTGTGAGCAGGGATGTGTTTGGGGTGTGTCTATGTGGACATGGATGTATTTGGTGTCTGTGTGTGAGCAGGGATGTATTTGTTGTGTCTGTGTGTGAGCAGGGATGCATTTGGTGTGTCTATGTGGACATGGGTGTATTTGGTGTCTGTGTAGCAGGCTCTGTGCACAGGCAGCTCCTGGCCCAGAATTCCCATGTGTGCACAGCCAGGTGCTGCTGGGAGGAGCTGAGCTGATTTTAGCAGTCTGTCCTCTCCCAGCAGACTGGGGGTCAGCCCGTGCAGTTATTCCATTTATTTGACGGGTGCAGGTTTTTTCCAAATGCCACTCTGAGGATGGAGAGGAGATATTCAAACCTGAGCTGCCTGGTGCTGCTCTGAGATGGGGGAGATAAATCACATTTAGTTTGTGGCTTTTCTGCTGCTCCACTTCCTCCTGCACAAACCTCTCTGTGTTTGGAAGGGTGATTGGTCTCTGACAATGTGACTGTGAAACTCCCTTTCTGTTCTTGAGCAAAAACATGGCTGAGGTTGACTTTATTTTCATATTTTCACTAATAATGGCCATGCTTGGGGGGCCCTTCTGGCTCTGCACAGCTCCTGCCAGGAGGGGATACTGGGGGGATTTGGGATCTGGGAACAGGGAACAGGAACAGGGACAGGAGGAGAGGGAACAGCCCCAGGGGAGGCTCAGGGTGACACCAGCAGGAATTTCCCCATGGGAAGGGTGGAAAATGCCCAGGGAGGGTTGCAGTGCCCATCCTGGAGGTGTCCCAGGAATTCCTGGAGGTGACACTGAGTGCTCTGGGCTGGGAGAAGGTGGGGTTGGGCACAGGATGGACTCTGTGACCCCAGAGTTCTTTCCCAACCTCCCTGCTCCTGCAATTCTCCCTCCATTCTCGTTTTTGCCTCCAAGAGTGCAGGTGCCTTTTCACTTCCCAGCCCTGTGAGAAGCAGAAATTGATTTTTTGGAGCGGTGATGAACCTTCCTGATGCTGCTCTCTGCCCACCACTCACAGCTTCCCCAGCCCCTGTTGTTAGTCAGAAGGAATGACTGATATGCAAATGCTGTTTCCTATAAACTCCAGCAGTGCTGTGATTCCAGCATCAATTATGGCAGTGCTATAAGGCAGGGCTTTGTAGCATGGCTCTGGGATTTACAAAGGCATGTCTGGAGACTCCTCTGGTTTTTAATCTCAGCACCCTAGGAGAAAACATGCAGTCCACACAGCCTCCCCATCTGATATTTTATTAATGAGATTAAATGAGTAAGTAAATTATACATGTAAATCAAACAGAAAACAGAACGGGATAATACCAAGTCAGCGCATTAATCAATTTATCAGCTGGGCTTTGTTTGATGTGCTGTGATCAGCGATCTTTGTATCCTCCAGCCACTGTGCTGCATACCAAAACCAGAGAGAAAAATCCCTCACCCCTGCTTCAAACCTCCCTTCACACCCTGCAGATATTCCAGAGCCCTCTGGGTGTGATCCTGGGACCAGTGCAGGGGCTTTGCTGGTCCTGGCTCAGCCACTGGTCTGTAAATGTGAATTGTCCTGGTTAGGAAATGATTTCCAATCCACCAATTTTGGCAAGGATGATTTTGCACGTCTCCAGGCTGGAGCAGGTTTGGTTTGTGAGTTTGGGTTACACTGCAGGTAAAATCCTTGGGCCCTGCCTCGTGTGCTCTGCAGGGATCCCTGGAAAGCTCCTGGTGCCCTTTCCTGATGTTTGAAAAGCAGTTTTTAGGTAATCCACCTAAATTCATACAGGAAGGATTTTGGCCTGGCCCCGGGGTGGTGGAGAGCTGCAAACTGCTGCAATTCCTTCCTCTGCTCCTCTCAGCAGGAATTTCCCCATGGAGAGGGGGTCAGGGAGAGAACTGCCCAGGGAGGGTTGGATCCCCATCCCTGGAGTGTCCCAGGAACTCCTGGAGGTGGCTCTGGGGACAAGGTGGGCACAGGGCAGAGCTTGGTCTCGGTGACCTCGGAGCTCTTTTCCAAGGGAAACTCCTCAGTGACTCTCTCACAAACTCCACCTTCCCCTTCGAGGATCAGAGACCCCAAAATCCCCCCGTGGGTGGGGCAGCTGTGGCTCTGCACAGCTCTCCAGCTGTTGGGGAGGGAATAGCAAAATCTTATAAGTGCCTAGCAAGTAGTTCTGGAACAATAGATGAAATAGAGATGTTGGCAGTTTTTGAAATAGACACAGAAAATATTTATGTGAAGGTTTGAGGCCTCTTCCTTTGTTTAGATGATACCAAATGCCACAAATACCAAAGAGCCAACAGACATCCTGTCCCAAGCCTGGCAGGACAGGTCTGAAGAGAAGGGTTACAGATAAGAAAGCCACAAAACATGGTGATTTAGTGATTCCTATAGGTTGGATGCAAATATTAGGAAATTAGTGTATTGTATTAGATTGGTTATTGGAAATTAGAATATTCATCATAGAAGAATACTTATTGTATTGTAAATGGAAAATCGCTCTCTTATCTCTTATCTCCTGCCCTCCTGTGCTCCTGCCAGGCCTGGCCTTGGGGGGATTCTGGTATTTCCAGGGAATTTTGGTGTTTCCAGGGAATTCTGGTGTTTCCAGAGAATTCTGGTGTTTCCAGCGGATTTTGGTGTTTCCAGGGGATTCTGGGCAGTGCTGAGGTGGCACTGGGGACTCTCCTGAGTTTGGGAGTGCAGGACATAATTCTGTGTTTTGCCCCACACTGCTGCTCATGGCTGTGTCACAGATCATGCACAAAATAGGAAATGCTTCCTATGGAGATTTTGGCATTTGCTTCCAATCCCATTAACAAAAATCCCACCCTTGTGTCAGGAATGCTGAAGTCATTGGTGACACTTAAAAGGAAATTTCTGTTGACTCCAATGCTTGATAAAATAGCAATTTTCATTTTTCATGTGCAAGAGATTTAAATAATAATAAGGAATAATAAAGAGAGGCAGACAAAAACTTTCCTTTTCAAATGTCAAATGTGTTTCTTGAGGTTTATCCTTTGCCTTATCTGCACCTTCCACCCATTTTCCAAGTGGAATTTCCAGGGAGCCTCTTTTGCAAAACCTTCTCAGGCTGTGCTGCTGATCCAGTGGGATTGGTCTGGGCGAGCTCTTCTCCATAACTCTGCAGAACTCTCAGAAACTGCACTTTGAAAAGCAAAGCTGACAAATCACTGGGGTGCCCTGGGGTGTTTGTTTGAATTCTCAGCTCTTGAGGCTCTTTGGCAGAGCTCTGAGCAGTGGCTGGGTGCTCCTTGGAAGGGTTTGTGCTGCAGCACAGAAAAACCAAAATGCAGCTGCATTAGAGGTTATTACTGAGGAATCCTGGGCTAATTGGAATGATTACTTTTTTCCTTCCTTGAAGATATTAAAAAAATATTAAAAAAAACAGTTTTACCTCCAGGAGCACTTTATTGATTTCCTCTATGATTCTTCTGTTCTTTGGTCATTGTGGAAATATTTAAACCTTCCAAAGTTTCTGTGAATTTGGATATGAGCCACAACTCTTATAATTCAGTGTAATGTAGGTGGGATTTTGTTTTGTTTTGTTTTTTGGTTTTTTTTGGTTGGTTGGTGTTTTTTTTTGTTGTTGTTTTTTTGGGTTTTTTTTGGTTGGTTTTTTTATGGTTTTTTATTTTTTGTTTGTTTTTTGTTGAACTGTGTGTCCTGGGGGGATGGAATCCATTACCTGTGGCCTGTTCCCATGAGGAATGCTGGCTGTGGCATTACAGACCAGAAGCACTGATCCTGACCCTCCTGCAGTTTATTTTTGTCCTCCAGCCTCCCTCTTGTGCCAGCGGGAGGGAACGGGTGCAGGGGAGTTAAACACACAGAAGGAAACCGAGCAAAAAGCCAAGTGTGAAGTCTGGGAACCAGTCTTGAGTATTTGTGCAAACTGTTGAGCGAACACTTGCAAACAACAACTAAATTTAGCTTTCTGAGATGGCTCCAAACAAAAATATGCAGCTGAATTGCAGGGAATTATCATATGCCATTAGCAGGGCTAATAAATAAATACTTTTCTATGTGTGCACACATCTGGTGTGAGGTTTTTCCTCTTCTATTCTTTTTTTCCCCCCCCAAAATTTTCCCTGGGCTTGAGGAGAGATGGAAGAATTCAGTCTCCTGACCAGCCCTGGTTTGCACAGCTGCTCCTGCCCCCGACCTGCTCATTTCCCCATTGATCTGCAAATGCCAGGAAAGGCAAGATATGAATCTTAAAACGAGCAAAACAAAATAAAGAGATTCATCTTTGCTGCTGCTGATTGAGATTTATAGGAGCTTTTGCAATGTGAATAAATAATGCTGGGGAGATGTCTTTTGTCCTGCTCATTCAAAGAGGAACAAATTATTTGATTGTTTGTTAAGGTCAAGCAAAAGGAACATCATTGGGCTCATTAAAGGTTACAGAGCTCTCCCTGAAATTAGATCTGGGCTGTTACAGCTGCTGATCTGAGCACCGAGTGTACCAGGGCACCCGAGGGCTCCTCACACGGGGCAGCCTCGGGCAGTTTGGGACATCCAGCCCCAAATCCCAAATCCCAAATCCCGAATCCCAAATCCCAAATCCCAAATCCCAAATCCCAAATCCCAAATCCCGAATCCCAAAGGCGGGTCCTGCTCCTGGCGGAGCTTGCAGGGATTGCCAGGAGCTCAGGGTGGGGTCCCCCAAAGCCTGTGGGGGGCACAGACGCTGATAAACGTTCTGCCTCACAAGTGACTGTTCGGGCTGATTTACAGTCTGGGGGAGGAGGAGCCACGTCTGGCCCCGGATTGAATCTCTGTGAGAGCAGAGCCCACTCTGGTGGGTCAGAGCTCTCCTGGGCTGCACCCCCTTCTGCTGAAGAGTTGTTGTGTAAACGGGATTATCTCCTTGGGTACAGCCCTCACTGGGGTGGAGGAGCAGCAGAAAGCCTTGGTGAGCAGGTTTGGGGGTGCTGCTGGTCCCCTTGTCTGTCCCTGCCCCTGTTGGTGTCCTGGAGTCCTTCAGGGCCCTTCCACCTGCAGCTGGTGGCTGAGGGATGGGTCGGGTTGTTCCCTCCAAAAGCTCTGGGGAGGTGACTGCGAATCTGAGTGTGAGCTGGTGGCACAGCTCCACCTGCAATGAACAGCTCAGTGCTGGGACAGCACCCAAAATCCACGGCCAGCCAGTTCCCAGCTGCTGGAGATGTTCCTAACGGGATTTTGGATATTCACCCTCAACCCGGGCTTGTGAGAGGCTCCTGGAGCCCCGATCGCAGGGCTGGGCACCGTGGGTGTGGCACAGGGGTGTGGCACTATGGGTGTGGCACACGGAAATAATCTAATTATGGGAAATAATCTGTCACTGGATTTATGTTCCTTGGTGAAGGCTTCTAAATATCCTGGAAGGATCTTTCAGTGGATTTCAGGTCCTTGGCCAAGGTTTCATAATGTCCTGGTGGAATTCTGGGAAATAACAGAGCAGTGGGTTTTGGCTCCTTGGTGAAAATCTCTGAATGTCTCAGGACAATTTCAGGAAATGACCTGATGGTGATTTTTCTTTCTCCTCGGTAAAAAAGCCTCTGACTTTCCTGGTAGAATTTGGGGGAATAACTTGCTCTTAGGTGAAGGTCTCCAGCCTGGAGCATTTTTTTCTAGGTAGAATGTTAGAAAATGGAAATACCCGAGTGGGTTCTGTTCCAGAAAGGTGAAGGTCTCTAGCCTCGAGTATTTTTTTCTAGACAGAATGTTAGGAAATGGAAATACCCGAGTGGGTTCTGTTCCAGAAAGGTCTGGAGCTTCCAGCAGCTCCTGGCCGGAGCTGCCGCCGGCTTTGGGGTCAATTTTCACTGCGTGGGGAGCTCGGGGCGCGGCCGGGCGGCAGGAGGGGTGCGGGGCGCGGGGCGCGGGTTTGGGGTGCCGGTACCGCCATCCGAGCATCCTCCCCGCCGGGCCGGTTGCCAGGGCGACGGCTGCGTGGCAACGGGGCCGGCGGAGGGACCGCCCGAGCGGAGCCGAGCGGCAGCGCTCCCTCCTCCTCCTCCTCCTCTCCATCCCTCCTCCCACCCCTCCTCCCTCCGCTGGATGCTGCGGAGGCCGCCCGGGAGCAGCCGCGCTCCGCCGCTCCCCGCAGCCGGGGCCGCGCTTCCCGGAGCCGCAGCCGGGCCCGGATGGAGCCGCTGCTGCCGCCGAGCGCCGGCGCCTCCCGGCCGCGCCTGGCCCTCGTCCTGCTCGGCCTCTGCTGGCTCCTGCCCCCCGGGAGACTGGCCGCGCCGGGCGGCGACTTCCCGGGATCGGCCGTGGACAGCCTGGTGGTCAGGAAAGGGGACACGGCCGTGCTGAGGTACGAGCGCCGCGGGCGGCGGGGATGCGGGATGCGGGATGCGAGATGCGGGATGCGGGATGCGGGATGCGGGATGCGGGCACGGGGCTCGGCTGCGGCATCCCCGGGCTGGCCGGGCTCCGGGAGAGCGCCGGCTCCTCCGGCACAGCTCCGGGGATGCTCCGGGGATGCTCCGGCCAAACCCCGACCTCTCCGGGGATGGTCCAGCCTCTCCGGGGATGCTCCGGGAATGCTTCGGCCAAACCCCGGACCCTCCGGGGATGCTCTGGCCCCTCCGGGTCTGCTCCGGGGATGCTCCGGGACTGCTCCGGGGATGCTCCGGCCAAATCCCGATCCCTCCGGGGCTGCTCCAGCCCCTCCGGGGGTGCTCCGGCCCCTCGGGGATGCTGCGGCCGCGCTCGGCCCCGCGGGGGTCCCGGGGATGGAGGACCCGTCCCCAGCGCCACCCGCCCCCCGGAGCTCGGCGCTGCCCCCCGGGTGTGTTTGTTCGGCGGTTCGCTCTCTTTAACTCTCTCGGAGGAGCCCTGGCTGCTGCTGGAAGTTCAGGAACGGGCTGCTGGGGTGCAGCGCTGGGTTTGGGCTGGCGGCAGCGGTCTGGGGGCTCGCGGAGCGAGAGCGCGGGGCTGTGCGGGGAGAGGACGGTCCGCCCCGGGCAGGAGCGCTGTTATTATTTATTTCCGTCCGTGGTTCTGCATTTCCCGACGATGGGAGCGCTGGCTCCGTGCCACGCGGGGGTTTTGTGCTTCCCAGGCTCTGCTACAGGAGCCCGTGCTGTCTCTCGGAGATTTACCAGCACTCAGACACCAAAACCCGCCCGAACCCTTCCTTCGGTCCGTGCTCAGCAATCCTCTGCCTTGGTTTAATTATCCCCCCAGCCCCCACTCCAACTTTTATCCGTCTACTTTCCCCTTGATCCCACCACAGTTCAAAACCCCCATTCTCTCCCCCTCTGGAACACGGCTGCAGCTGCTTGGAGCTCCTGGCTGGGGAGAAATCTCGGATTTAATTAGCAGCACTTCTCAGCTAGGAAGTCTCTGGCTGTGTTGTTTTTGGTCGGGCTGTCACGGAAATCTCCAGGTTACAAAGCGTTTTATGTTTTTATGTTTTTAATGATGCAGCAGGCTGCTGTAAAGTGCTGCACGAGGCATTTTCAGCAGGGATTTGGAAGCGATTTCAGCCTGCTCCCGTTGTAGTAGCCCCTGAAAATACAGTAGATGTCTATGTAGGGCAGCTGACAAGTGGTTTTTATGTGAACCTCAATCATCCTCTGTATTTTGCGACGTGCTCAGGTCCTCGTGCTGTCTGTGGCACAGATGGAGGAGCAAAGGAAATAATAATTAAAAAGTGATTCGTGTGAATTGTAGAGAGAGTGACCCGGTGGGTTCAGAGACTCAGCACTGCTGAACACTGTCAGTGCCCAGACGCGTTCAGAAGTCCCTTATCAGGGAATGTGGGATTGGGAATGTGGGATTGGAATGGTGGGATTGGGATGTGGGATTGGAATGTGGGATTGGAATGTGGGATTGGAATGGTGGGATTGGGATGATGGGATGATGAATGATGGGATGCTGAATGATGGGATGCTGGAATGATGGGATGTTGGAATGATGGGATGCTGAAATGATGGGATGTTGGAATGATGGGATGCTGGAATGTCCATGGGATGTGGAATGACGGGATGATGAATGATGGGATGATGAATGATGGGATGCTGGAATGGTGTGATGCTGGAATGATGGGATGATGAATGATGGGAGGCTGAATGTCTATGGGATGCTGGAATGGTGGGATGCTGGAATGGTGTGATGCTGGAATTGTGGGATGTTGGAATGTCTATGGGATGCTGGAATGATGAGATGTTGGAATGTCCATGGGATACTGGAATGTCCATGGGATTCTGGAATGGTGGGATGCTGGAATTGTGGGATGTTGGAATGATGGATGCTGGAATGTCCATGGGATGCTGGAATGTCCATGGGATGTTGGAATGATGGGATGTTGGAATGATGGGATGCTGGAATGATGGGATGCTGGAATGGTGTGATGCTGGAATGGTGGGATGCTGGAATGTCCATGGGATGCTGGAATGGTGAGATGTTGGAATGTCCATGGGATGTTGGAATGTCCATGGGATGCTGGAATGATGGGATGCTGGAATGTCCATGGGATGCTGCATGATGGGATGTTGGAATGATGGGATGTTGAAATGTTGGGATGCTGGAATTGTGGGATGTTGGAATGTCCATGGGATGTTGGAATGTCCATGGGATGCTGGAATGATGGGATGTTGGAATGGTGGGATGCTGGAATTGTGGGATGCTGGAATGTCCATGGGATTCTGGGATGGTGGGATGCTGGAATGTCCATGGGATGCTGAATGATGGGATGTTGGAATGGTGGGATGCTGGAATTGTGGGATGCTGGGATGTCCATGGGATTCTGGGATGGTGGGATGCTGGAATGTCCGTGGGATGCTGGATCGCCGTGTGCTGCAGCTGGGTCCAATTCCTCCTTGTAATTAGACTCATTAACCCCTTGCATTCCCCGTCCCTCGCAGGCTGGCCCTACAGCCGGGTTTGCTCTGCTGGCAGCCGGGGACCCGCGAGGGGAGCGCGGGGTCACAGAGGGACCAGAGCAGCAGCCGCAGCCCCGGCTGCTCGGCCGGGTGTGCCCCTGCCCATCGGCTCCGGCCCCGAGCTGTCCCTGCTGCTCCTGCTCGAGCGACCCTCCGCACCCCGCCAGCGACGGCTGCGGGCGCCGGATGCTGCAAATCGGCTCTTTGCTCAAACGCGAAATCCAGAGAGCCGGAAAAACCCTCGGGGGCTGTGAAAGGAGGGACAGGTGGCACAGGGGGCTGTGCAGGTGACACAGGTGACACAGGTGACACAGGGGTGCTGTGCAGGTGACACAGGGGTGCTGTGCTGGTGACACAGGTGACACAGGGCTGTGCTGGTGACACGGGTGTGCTGTTCTGTGCCCAGGTGACACAGGGGGTGCTGTGCAGGTGACACAGAGGCGCTGTGCTGGTGCCCAGGTGACACAGGTGACACAGGGGTGCTGTGCAGGTGACACAGGGGTGCTGTGCTGGTGCCCAGGTGACACAGGTGACACAGGTGTGCTGTCCAGGTGGCACAGGGGCGCTGTGCAGGTGACACAGGGGTGCTGTTCAGGTGACACAGGTGACACAGGTGACACAGGGGTGCTGTACAGGTGACACAGGAGTGCTGTGCAGGTGACACAGAGGTGCTGTGCCAGTGCCCAGGTGACACAGGTGACACAGGGGGTGCTGTGCAGGTGACACAGGGGCGCTGTGCTGGTGACACAGGTGACACAGGTGACACAGGGGCACTGTGCAGGTGACACAGAGGTGCTGTGCAGGTGACACAGAGGTGATGTTCTGTGCCCAGGTGACACAGGAGTGCTGTGCAGGTGGCACAGGGGGGCTGTGCCAGTGCCGAGGTGACACAAGTGACACAAGAGTGCTGTGCAGGTGACGCAGGTGTCCTGTGCAGGTGACACAGGGGCGCTGTGCAAGTGACACAGGAGTGCTGTGCAGGTGCCCAGGTGACACAGGTGACACAGGAGTGCTGTGCTGGTGACACAGGTGTGCTGTTCTGTGCCCAGGTGACACAGGAGTGCTGTGCAGGTGACACAGATGTGCTGTACAGGTGACACAGGGGGGCTGTGCAGGTGACACAGATGTGCTGTACAGGTGACACAGGTGTGCTGTACAGGTGACACAGGAGTGCTGTGCAGGTGACACAGGTGTGCTGTGCAGGTGACACAGGAATGCTGTACAGGTGACACAGGGGGGCTGTGCAGGTGACACAGGGGGGCTGTGCAGGTGACACAGGGATGCTGTGCAGGTGACACAGGGGCGCTGTGCAGGTGACACAGGAGTGCTGTACAGGTGACACAGGAATGCTGTACAGGTGGCACAGGTGTGCTGTGCAGGTGACACAGGGCCGCTGTGCAGGTGGCACAGGGCGCTGGGTTTCTGCCATGGTGCCCAGGCCAGCGCTCCCCAGCACCAGCAGGGTCCCACCCGTCCCTTCCCGAGGGGCTGAAGGAAGGGAAGGTTTGCCGAGGCTGCCCTGGGCACCTGCTGTGGCACAGAAACTCCTGAGCAGGGGGTGTGGAAGGACAGCCCTCCTCAGCCGAGGAGGTCTGTCTGTGCTGAGTTATTCCTGCAGCCCGGTGACTAAAGGCTGGTTTTGTTTGGTTTCGGTGGGTGATGGATCCCCGCGGTCACAGCACTGTTTGTGTTTGCTGGAGTTATACGAAATTCTGTCACTACACAGCTGTTTTGCATGGCAGAACAATTTTGGGAATCCACTGATTTTCAGCAGCAGAATTCAATCCTTCATCCTTCCTGCGCTCGTCCCAGGCAGTGGTTAAGATTTTATGAGAACACACGAGGAAGGAGAGAGCAAGTCCTGAAAACACGGGGTTATTAAAAGAATAAATTGCTGTGCTGTGTCCTGGTAGGAGTTCAGAACCAGGCTGTGCAATTAGAACCAGGATGTGTTTCAGAACCAGGCTGTGCATGTAGAACCAGGCTGTGTTTATAGAACCAGGCTGTGTTTTAGAACCAGGCTGTGTTTAGAACCAGGCTGTGTTTTAGAACCAGGCTGTGTTTATAGAACCAGGCTGTGTTTATAGAATCAGGCTGTGTTTCAGAACCAGGCTGTGTATTTAGAACCAGGCTGTGTTTATAGAACCAGGCTGTGTTTAGAACCAGGCTGTGTTTAGAACCAGGCTGTGTTTAGAACCAGGCTGTGTTTATAGAACCAGGCTGTGTTTCAGAACCAGGCTGTGTATTTAGAACCAGGCTGTGTTTATAGAACCAGGCTGTGTATTTAGAACCAGGCTGTGTTTATAGAACCAGGCTGTGTTTATAGAACCAGGCTGTGTATTTAGAACCAGGCTGTGTTTCAGAACCAGGCTGTGTTTATAGAACCAGGCTGTGTTTATAGAACCAGGCTGTGCTTACAGAACCAGGCTGTGTTTAGAACCAGACTGTGTTTAGAACCAGGCTGTGTTTATAGAACCAGGCTGTGTTTATAGAACCAGGCTGTGTTTCAGAACCAGAATGTGTTTAGAACCAGGCTGTGTTTATAGAACCAGGCTGTGTTTAGAACCAGACTGTGTTTCTAGAACCAGGCTGTGTTTATAGAACCAGGTTGTGTTTCTAGAACCAGGCTGTATTTCAGAACCAGGCTGTGTTTATAGAACCAGGCTGTGTTTATAGAACCAGGTTGTGTTTCTAGAACCAGGCTGTATTTCAGAACCAGGCTGTGTTTTTAGAACCAGGCTGTGTTTCAGAACCAGGCTGTGTTTCTAGAACCAGGCTGTGTTTATAGAACCAGGCTGTGTTTATAGAATCAGGCTGTGTTTCAGAACCAGGCTGTGTTTATAGAACCAGACTGTGTTTATAGAACCAGGCTGTGTTTATAGAACCAGGCTGTGTTTCAGAACCAGGCTGTGTTTATAGAACCAGGCTGTGTTTATAGAACCAGGCTGTGTTTCAGAACCAGGCTGTGTTTATAGAACCAGACTGTGTTTATAGAACCAGGCTGTGTATTTAGAACCAGGCTGTGTTTAGAACCAGGCTGTGTTTATAGAACCAGGCTGTGTTTCAGAACCAGGCTGTGTATTTAGAACCAGGCTGTGTTTCAAAACCAGGCTGTGTTTATAACCAGGCTGTGTATTTAGGACCAGGCTGTGTTTATAGAACCAGGCTGTGTTTATAGAACCAGGCTGTGTTTAGAACCAGGCTGTGTTTATAGAACCAGGCTGTGTATTTAGAACCAGGCTGTTTTTATAGAACCAGGCTGTGTATTTAGAACCAGGCTGTGTTTCAGAACTAGGCTGTGTATTTAGAACCAGGCTGTGTTTATAGAACCAGGCTGTGTTTAGAACCAGGTTGTGTTTAGAACCAGGCTGTGTTTATAGAACCAGGCTGTGTTTAGAACCAGACTGTGTTTAGAACCAGGCTGTGTTTATAGAACCAGGCTGTGTTTATAGAACCAGGCTGTGTTTCAGAACCAGGCTGTGTTTAGAACCAGGCTGTGTTTATAGAACCAGGCTGTGTTTAGAACCAGACTGTGTTTCTAGAACCAGGCTGTGTTTATAGAACCAGGTTGTGTTTCTAGAACCAGGCTGTATTTCAGAACCAGGCTGTGTTTATAGAACCAGGCTGTGTTTCAGAACCAGGTTGTGTTTCTAGAACCAGGCTGTATTTCAGAACCAGGCTGTGTTTCTAGAACCAGGCTGTGTTTCAGAACCAGGCTGTGTTTCTAGAACCAGGCTGTGTTTCTAGAACCAGGCTGTGTTTCAGAACCAGGCTGTGTTTCTAGAACCAGACTGTGTTTATAGAACCAAGCTGTGTTTATAGAACCAGGCTGTGTTTAGAACCAGGCTGTGTTTATAGAACCAGGCTGTGTTTATAGAACCAGGCTGTGTTTATAGAACCAGGCTGTGTTTCAGAACCAGGCTGTGTTTATAGAACCAGACTGTGTTTATAGAACCAGGCTGTGTATTTAGAACCAGGCTGTGTTTAGAACCAGGCTGTGTTTATAGAACCAGGCTGTGTTTATAGAACCAGGCTGTGTTTCAGAACCAGGCTGTGTATTTAGAACCAGGCTGTGTTTCAGAACCAGGCTGTGTTTATAACCAGGCTGTGTATTTAGGACCAGGCTGTGTTTATAGAACCAGGCTGTGTTTCAGAACCAGGCTGTGTATTTAGAACCAGGCTGTGTTTCAGAACCAGGCTGTGTTTATAACCAGGCTGTGTATTTAGGACCAGGCTGTGTTTATAGAACCAGGCTGTGTTTATAGAACCAGGCTGTGTTTAGAACCAGGCTGTGTATTTAGAACCAGGCTGTTTTTATAGAACCAGGCTGTGTATTTAGAACCAGGCTGTGTTTCAGAACTAGGCTGTGTATTTAGAACCTGTGTTTTAGGACCAGGCTGTGTTTAGAACCAGGCTGTGTTTATAGAACCAGGCTGTGTTTACAGAACCAGGCTGTGTTTACAGAACCAGGCTGTGTTTATAGAACCAGGCTGTGTTTATAGAACCAGGCTGTGTTTCAGAACCAGGCTGTGTTCCAGAACCAGGCTGTGTTTAGAACCAGGCCGTGTATTTAGAACCAGGCTGTGTTTATAGAACCAGGCTGTGTTTAGAACCAGGCTGTGTTTAGAACCATGCTGTGTTTATAGAACCAGGCTGTGTTTATAGAACCAGGCTGTGTTTAGAACCAGGCTATGTTTATAGAACCAGGCTGTGTTTATAGAACCAGGCTGTGTTTCAGAACCAGGTTGTGTTTATAGAACCAGGCTGTGTTTCAGAACCAGGCTGTGTTTATAGAACCAGGCTGTGTTTATAGAACCAGGCTGTGCTTACAGAACCAGGCTGTGTTTATAGAACCAGGCTGTGTTTATAGAACCAGGCTGTGCTTACAGAACCAGGCTGTGTTTATAGAACGAGGCTGTGTTTATAGAACCAGGCTGTGCTTACAGAACCAGGCTGTGTTTATAGAACCAGGCTGTGTTTAGAACCAGGCTGTGTTTAGAACCAGGCTGTGTTACAGAACCAGGCTGTGTTTGTAGAACCAGGCTGTGTTTCAGAACCAGGCTGTGTTTAGAACCAGGCTGTGTTCCAGAACCAGGCTGTGTTTAGAACCAGGCCGTGTATTTAGAACCAGGCTGTGTTTTAGAACTAGGCTGTGTATTTAGAACTTGTGTTTTTAGAACCAGGCTGAGTATTTAGAACCAGGCTGTGTTTATAGAACCAGGCTGTGTTTTTAGTTCTGCAGTGGGAGAAGAGCAGCTGTACCATGGGTTTATGCAGCAATTGGAATTTTGGGGTCCTCTGTTCATCCCACCATTGCAGTCCCCCCAGTGCCTGCCCAGTGGTGTCCCTGCAGACTGAAATAAATACAAATTTTCCTTCTTTCCTTTATGATTTCAAAAGGTTCCTTCCTTTTCTGCCATGCTCCTGATATCCTGGCACAGTCTGGGGCCACAAATCCTTGGTGTCATTTCCAAAATGTGGCTGTGGGACGAGCAGGCTCCTGTGCACAGCCCCAGTCAATGAAGTTGTTGTTTGCAGGAGAATTTCGTGTTCCCAACCCCTGCCAATTATTAAACAAGCACATTATGGCACTTGCCTCGTGTCTGAGCGGCGATAATAAATAAATGCAGCACAAATTAAAATAATTTATCATTTTAAATGATGGGGAATGTTTCAGCTGCTCTGCAGAGGAGCTAACAAAACAAGGAGTCAGTAAGGGATGAAAACTGGGATTTGTTCCAAAGGGCTGTTCTGCTGGGGAGAAAACAGAGACTTAATGACTTTCTGCTTGTCACTGTGAGAGAGCTGAGGGCAGCTGATGTCCCAGGGCCAGGAGCAACATCAGTGTCCCTGATCCCGGGGGGCAACAGGGCTGTCCTGATCCCAGTGGGCACTGTGGGGATATCCCTGATCCCAGTGGGCACTGTGGGGATGTCCCTGATCCCAATGGGCACTGCCAGGGGTGTCCCTGATCCCAATGGGCACTGTGGGGCTGTCCCTGATCCCAATGGGGCAACAGGGATGTCCCTGATCCCAGTGGGCACTGCCAGGGCTGTCCCTGATCCCAATGGGAATGGGGCACTGCCAGGGCTGTCCCTGTTCCCACCCTCGTGGCTGCTGCTCCCCCTGGCAGTGCTCAGCTGGGCACAGCAGCTGCCCCATGACCTCTCTGCAGTAAATTTCGGGGTCCCTCTGTTCCAAAAGGGGCTGGATGAGCAAACCAGAGCGGTGGATGTGGCAGCTGGCACCCGGTGAGTGGCACACGGGGACAGGGCTGGTGGCAGGGCTCGGAACAGGCTGTGCCTTATCTCCGGTGCCATCTGCCACGGGACCAGAGCCTCCGCAGGGAGGGGGCAGGGCCGGGCTGCAGGAGGACAGAGGGGGGCAGGGGGACAGTGGGGGGCAGGGGACAGAGGGGGCTGCAGGGGGACAGAGAGGGGCTGCAGGGGACAGAGGGGTGTCCTTCCCGGTGCCTCTAGGCCTGTGCCACCTGTGCCACCTGTGTCACCTGTGGGGCCCCCTGTGCCACCTGGGGCACACAGTGCGGGGCTAGGGTGTCCTTCCCGTGCCCCTAGCCTGTGTCACCTGTGCCACCTGTGTCACCTGTGTCCCCTGTGCGGTGCCACCTGTGCCACCTGGGGCCACAGCTGGGTGTCCTTCCCGTGCCCCTCGCCTGTGTCCCTGTGCCCCTGTGCCACCTGTGCCACCTGTGCCACCGGTGGGTGTCCTTCCCGTGCCCCTCGCCTGTGCCACCTGTGCCACCTGTGCCACCTGTGTCACCTGTGTCACCTGTGTCACCTGTGCCCCCTGTGCCACCTGTGCCACCTGTGCCACCTGTGCCACCTGTGTCACCTGTGCCCCCTGTGCCACCTGTGCCACCTGTGCCACCTGTGCCACCTGTGTCACCTGTGCCCCCTGTGCCACCTGTGCCACCTGTGCCACCTGTGCCACCGCTGGGTGTCCTTCCCGTGCCCCTCGCCTGTGTCACCTGTGCCACCTGTGCCCCCTGTGCCACCTGTGTCACCTGTGCCCCCTGTGCCACCTGTGCCACCGCTGGGTGTCCTTCCCGTGCCCCCTCGCCTGTGTCACCTGTGTCACCTGTGCCACCTGTGCCACCTGTGCCACCTGTGTCACCTGTGCCACCGCTGGGTGTCCTTCCCGTGCCCCTCGCCTGTGTCACCTGTGCCACCTGTGCCACCTGTGCCACCTGTGCCACCTGTGTCACCTGTGCCCCCTGTTCCACCTGTGCCACCGCTGGGTGTCCTTCCTGTGCCCCTCGCCTGTGTCCCCTGTGTCCCTTGTGCCACCTGTGCCACCTGTGGCTGAGGTGCCCAGTGCAGTCCCGGCCCCTGGGCTGGGCTGTGTGCCCCGAGTCCTGCCCAGCCCAAACCTCTCTCTGGTTTTGCTCTGCAGTCCATTCCCAGCCCAAACCCCTCTCAGGTTTTGCCCTGCACTCATTCCCAGCCCAAACCTCTCTCTGGTTTTGCCCTGCACTCATTCCCAGCCCAAACCCCTCTCTGATTTTGCCCTGCAGTTCGTTCCCAGCCCAAACCTCTCTCAGGTTTTGCCCTGCAGCTCCTCTGCAGGTGCTGTGCTCTGTCCCTGAGCTGGGCCAGGTGAGCAGAGGGACCAGCAGAGGAGGGAGGGGGCAGTGGCCGTGTGAGGGGAGCTCTCCCAGCCCCAGGTGCAGAGCCTTGGTCACATCCAGGGAGGAGGGGCAGCAGGAAATCTGTTATGAAAGTGGCCTAATTAGGACGAGCAGCTTTCCCCCTGGCTGGAACAAGTGGACTAGAAAATTGTACTCGACTTTTCATTCAGAGCCTATTAAAGAGCAGAGGAGGAGAGAACAAAATATAGCTTTTGTCACAGCTCTCTTTATTTCTTTTTTTCTTTTTTTTCTATTGAGTCCTGCACATGGACAGAAATTATTTTCAAATTAATTTAATTATCTTATTCAGTTTGTGATATTTTTTTTTACCTGCATAAATCCCCTTCATGTTACATTTCTGGTAGTGTGAAGGTGCAAGTGCTGAGCATAAAGCACAGCCAAATGAAATGTGGCTAATGAGGTAATTTGGGGTTGGTTTCTGCACCCCCAGAGTCCCCACCCTGAGCTGTGCAGATTCTGCTCCTGGTTTATTGGAGCTGCACTGACCAGGCTGGACCCAAACACCTTCTGGGTTCCATGGGCAGCTCTGAGCATCCCCTCCCCACACTCAGCTCTGGGCTCCTCACAGGGGTAAAAACTCACTGAGTCATCCTGAGCCTTCCCTGCCACCTCTCTGTTTGCATTAACACCCCAAAACAATATTCCTTCTGAGCCCCTCACTCAGCCAATCTCGAGAGGAGAGTGGGTTTGGCTGTGTGTAAAACACGAAAAGTCACAGAATCCAAAAGTGGCTGAAACTCACAGGAACCAAAGCTTTTCAAGGCAGTCAGCCCAGAACCACCACACTGGGATTAAAAATAAATTTGGTTACAGGAAATCACCTCCTCTGCTGCCGCCTTTGCTGGGCTGATACCAAGGAGCAGGAGGAGCTCCCAGGCAAAGAGCAAGGGAGCTGGAAGGGCTGCTGTGACTCTGGGCAGAGGACAAACCCACCTCAAACACAAGATGCTCTTACCCAGCACAAAGATTTTCACAAACAAAAATACCGCGTTGCAAGCAAAGAAAAAATCTCAGAATTTTCCACTGCGAGAAAACGGAAAAACAACTTCTGGCTTGAACTGTAACCCACTGATTTTGGTGATTGGAAATAGCAACAGGAATATGGAAATGTTGGTAGTTAGGATGGGCTACAGGTGACAGTAAAGGTGTTGATTGGTTGTCATGTTTTAAGAGAAAGAGAAAGAAATATAATGTTTTGTGACATGGATAGAGCAGAGCTGGCCAGCACTGCTGCCAGCCCTGGAGCTGGGCTGGGACTCACCAAAACCTGCACAGGAACCTGAAATATTCCCATGGAAGCACTGGTGTGCACTGGGAGCCTCCCAGGAGCTCTGTGCCCTTCCCAGGGCGCTTCCCCCAACCTGGGGACGGGATTTGGGGCGAGCAGGGCAGGGGACAAAGCCCAGCGAGATCACTGCCAGAGCTGGGGAGGAAAAAGCACATTATGCATCCATTCAGGCAGATAAATCACAAAACCCGAGCTGGGGAAGAGTTTGGGTGTGGAAGGGAAATCCCTCCCTGGAGGGGGGGAGGGCTGGGCTGGAATTCCCAGATCTGCGACAGGGGAAGGAGGAGATGGGATTTGATGTCCCTGCCGAGCCCAGGCAGTGTGGGAGTCTGAATCCTCCCTGCAAGGATTCCTGTTTGTGTAATTGCTTTGTTTGTTTGGGTTGGTTTTGCTTTGCTTTGCTGTTTTTCATTGCTTTGTTTCACTTTTTCCCTCTGTTTTGTTCTCAGTGTTTTGTTGTGGCAGCTGCGTGCAGCATCCCAGATCCTGTGATTTTCTGGGAATTTTGGTCAGCAAAGCTCTGTGGATCCACATTCTGACCCCGTTCTGGGGGAGCTTTTTAACATTCCTGTGCCTCAACAAAACCCAGGCTGCTCCTGTAGTGGTTCCAAAAACATTTTCACCAGCTCAGAAGTTCTTTAAATAGCCCTCACCGAGTCAGGCTGCTAATCTGCATGACAGCTTGATTAAACCTAACCTGCTTCCACACTTAATTTATTTTGAAACTGCCCAACATTTCCATTCCATGCCATTAATTTTGCACCAGTAGACTGGCTTGATTATTTAAGAAGGAAGGTAATTTTATCATCCAATCCATGCTGAAAAGTGGTTATAAATAACAAAAGGCTTTGCTCCACATGAGGATCTGTTGGACCTGGTGTGATGCAGATGGAAATGAAGATTTAGGTGGTTTCATGTGGGGCTGCAATGTCTATTCTGAGTGTGTGGGTCTGGAAGGGCAATATTTAAGGGTGCAGTGCACACAGGTGCTCCATTCCCCCAGGGAGGGATATTTTTAGGAGAACAGAGTCTCAGACGCTCTGGCACTTCCCTCCTCAGGGGCTCTGGCACAGAACTGGGCCCCAGCTCTTTGCTCCCCGTGCTGCTGGGGCTGGGGTGACAAGCCCTGCAGAAAAGGGTCCAGGCAAAATCCCCCAAAACTCATTTAATCAGCTTCTCTTTCCAGGGCAGGACTTGTACAGAAACAGAACATTTCAGATTTCCTGCAAAACTGGAGCCTAAACCTAAAATTATTTAGGTTATCGACCATCTGTTCTCCAAGGATGGTTTCATGAACATGGCTGTGAATGCATTTCTTAGGTAAAGCTCATAAAATTCCTCTTTTTTTCCCCTTTTTTTTTTTGTTTTCTTTTGAATATTCCTATTTTTCCACACTTTTGCCCTGCAGGCAGGATCCTTCTGGATCCCCTTGGTTACTCCCCCATTTCCTCTTGGATGCTGAACCTGCAGCCTCCATGAGGATGGCACAGAGATGTTTTTCTGTTCCAGAGCTGCAAGCTGAAATGTTGATTGGGTGAGATTCCCACCAGGGAGCTCAAGCATTGCATCGAAAGGAAATAAAATGCCTCGTGTCTCATTCCTGCCAGTCCCCAGTAAAGGACATTTCCTGGGCACTTTTTCCATGGGGGAATTCCTGCTGACACAATCCCTGCTCAAGGGGCCATCCCCAAAACTGGGCCCATTCTAAAGCCAGGCTTTATGTTGGGCCCTGGCTCAGCACCACAGGAAAACCCCCAGGAGCCAGATGTGTGCACAGCTGGGTGTGGAGGGGGACCCAAAAGCTTTGCTGGTGTGGAAACCTGCTGGGACCAAAGCTGCTGGCAGAGCAGGAAGGGGCAGAGGAGGGAGAGAAAAATTGTGTGGGAAATAAAAGATGTTTACAGGGAGAAGCTTCAGGAGCTCTGGGTAATTAGCTCGGCGTTCGTTAGGAACCCTCATTGTGTCAAAAACCCCGAAATCCAATCCTGGCAGAAAACCCATCATGCAAACTAATGACTCAAACCGAAAGTGAGCAATCCCAGCCCGGCTGAGAAGTGAGGGTTTTAGAGGCAATTAGCTGCTGGGATGGGCTATCAAAGCAGAGCGTCCCGGAGGCACCCCAGCCCCTCGCTGGGCTGAGTGGGGTCAGGAGGGGATTTCTGGGACACAGGGAAGGGAAAAGTTCCTTTTCTCCCAGGCCAGAGCGGTGCAGGGCTCTGCTGAAGCCGTGTTGTGTCACAGCCATGGGCTCTGTTGAGGATTTCCTGGACCCAGACCTTCATTTCTGGGTGTTATTGGGGTCTCTGTGCAATTCATTCTGCTCTTCAAAACTGTTATTTGATTTTAATGCCAAAAATCTGATTTCTTTGGTGACCCAAGTGAAAGCTACTGTGTTGGGAGGAAATAGCAAAATCTTATAAGTGCCTAGCAAGTAGTTCTGAAACAATAGATGAAACAGAGATGTTAGCAGTATTTGACATAGACCCTGAAAACAGTTATGTTAAGATTTGAGGCCTCTTCCTTTGTTTAGATGATACCAAATGCCACAAATACCAAAGAACCAACAGACATCCTGTCCAAGCCTGGCAGGAAAGGTCTGAAGAGAAGGGTTACAGATAAGAAAGCCATAAAACATGGGAATTTAGTGATTCCTATAGGTTGGATGCAAATATTAGGAAATTAGTATATTGTATTAGATTGGTTAGTGGAAATTAGAATATTCATCATAGAAGAATACTTATAGTATTGTAAATGGAAAATCTCTCTCTTGCCCTCTCTTATCTCTTACCTCTGATCTCTAACCTCTCTCTAAGCTCTCTCTTACCCCCTTGCTCTTATCACTCTCCATGCTCTACACTCTCTCTTACACCCACGCCTTATAATAAAATACAAACCTGAAGAACAGAAAATAGGGAGCTCCTGAGTCTGTCCAGCGACCGTCCAACCAACAGTCTGCCCCCACACTGCTGTGTGTAGGAATGTTGAGAATATTCTAATGCAGCTGCAGGTATGGAAAAAAATGCCAGAGCTGCTCAGGGGCAGCTGGACCTTTCCTTCCATTGGCACCCCTGTGGCACAGGGCTGGCTCCAGCTCCTCGTGGCAGCCCCAGGCACTGCTCTGCCTTTCTCCCACGCTCAGGAAACAATTTACTCCTGTGTGCTCTGCTCATAAACCATAAATCCGTGCTGCAGCAAACAGCTCCGTTTAATAGTCAATTCTATCTGCAGTGGGGAGAGTCAGGACTCTGGAGCAGCAGTGATTTCTGTCAGGGATGCCCTTGTGCTCCTGCTCCACTCCTGGCAGCCTGGGGTCCCTGCTGATTGCTCTGGTGGCAATTAGAGAGGAGCAGGTCGATATCCTGGAGAGCAGCTCGCTGTCCCTGGGGAGCCCGGGCTGATTAATGAGCTCCAAACTTCCAAAACTGCCCAGAATCTCAGGGTCTTTAATCCCTTCTGACTTCCAAAACTGCCCAGAACCTCAGGGTCTTTAACACCTTCAATCCCAGAGCTCACCCAACAGACCCTGGGGACAGGAATACCAAAGGAAAATAGGTACAGGTCATACAATAAACTGTATTAAAGGTTGAAGCACAGGATGACCAGAGCAACTGTGGCTGCCCTGGATCCAGCTGTGGCTGCCCTGGATCCAGCTGTGCCTGCCCCGGATCCAGCTGTGGCCATCCCCAATCCAGCTGTGGCTGCCCGGGATCCAGCTGTGGCTGCCCCGGATCCAGCTGTGCCTGCCCAGGGTCCCTGGCAGTGTCCCAGGCCAGGCTGGGAAGGTTTGGAGCTGCTGGAGCTGGATGAGCTCTCTCTGTTTTTCTCTATTTTTCTCTTTCTCTGTTTTTTATCTGGTTTTCTCTTTCTCTGTTTTTCTCTGTTTCTGTCTCTCTCTGTATTTTCTCTGTTTTTCTCTGTATTTTCTCTGTTTTTCTCTTTCCCTGTATTTTCTCTGTTTTTCTCTCTCTGTATTTTCTCTGTTTTTCCTCTTTCTCTATATTTTCTCTGTTTTTCTCTCTCTCTATATTTTCTGTTTTTCCTCTTTCTCTGTATTTTCTCTATTTTTCTCTTTCTCTGTATTTTCTCTGATTTTCTCTTTCTCTGTATTTTCTCTGCTTTTCTTTGTATTTTCTCTGTTTCTCTCTCTCTCTCTGTATACTATCTGGATTTCTCTTTCTCTGTATTTTCTGTTTTTCTCTTTCTCTATATTTTCTCTGTTTTTCCCTTTCTATTTTCTCTGTTTTTCTCTTTCTCTGTGTTTTCTCTGGTTTTCCTCCGTTTTTCTCTGTTTTCCTCTGTTTTCCTCTGTTTTCCTCTGTTTTTCTCTGTTTTTCTCTGTATTTTCTCTGTTTTTGCTGAAGCTCTCAGAGGTTTCAGGATGCCCCCAGGGGTGGGTGACACATCCCTGTGCGCCCATGGGGCTTTCCCGGGGAGGGAATGTGCCTGCCCAGGATTACTGAAGATATCCCACATCTCAGGGATCCAGTTCACCGATTGTCACTGCGAATGAAATCTCGGGGTTTGCCATTCCCATCTCAGGTGAGCGGGAAATTCAGCCCGCGAGGTGCCTGCGGCTGTCACAGGTGAGAATCTCCGCATTGGTGTGAGACAGGACGAGAACTCCCTCGGCCCCTTAATTTACTTTGAATAATTAATTAGCTCGCGCTCCTCACCCACGGCAGCCGCAGGTAAATCCCACCCTGCAGCTGCTAATTAAAGTTTCGGGATGAAGGGAAGCTGCTAATGAGACGTGAGACGAGTCCCCCAACCACACCGAGGAACTTGTAGGCACAGAAAGTTTTGTTGTGAAGTTTTGCTGTTGGTTTTCTCTGGAGGGAGAGGGAGGAATTCCCATTTGTTCCAGCAAACATGGATGGGCTGGGGGAGCTTTTCCCACCCCAGGGATCCTGAGAGGAGCAGGAGGTACCTGTGGCACCAGGGCAGGTCCTTAGTGCTTCATCCAAACACGTGGAGATGAAAAATAGCGCAATATTTCACGCTTTTATTACATATAAAAAGCAGAAGTAATAAATCTATGTGGATTTTACCAGACACTTTTATAGAGAAATGCACTGCTAAAATATCACCTCTGTTCCAGGTTGTTTTATAGGTTACAGCAAAACCTTGTTACCACTGAGAGGGTCTGGGTGTGCAATGTGGTCAAGGGGACCAAAGCAGCGACCTCAGGGAATGAAAAACACAGACACAGAGCTGGATGGTAGAAATTAGTATTTCTGGTGTTTTCTTCTAGATGTATGTAGAAACTGAATTTTGTGTGGAGAGGACAAAAAATTGCCTTTGCGTTGTTTGTGTTGTCTGGCTGCTTCACTACACAGAAATTTGTGATGTTGCAACACATTAAAATGTGTTTTCTGCTGGTTGGGAATGAGACATCCCGAGATCTGTGTGGGGACAGGGATAAAAATACACTTCCCGTGATTATTTTCAGTGTACAAATTGCAGCTTGCTGCTCAGGCGAAATCAGCTGACTCCAGGCACTTTATCTCATTAGGGGAAGCATCTCCCCAGCGATGTGTGCAGCGGAATTCCCTGAGCCCCCCGGCAGGCTGGGCTGGCCTGGGAGCAGCCTGGGGCACTGGGAGGGGTCCCTGCCATGGGACCGGGTTTTTTTTAAGGTCCTTCCCAACCCATCTGGGATTTTTTGGTCCTAAGTGAGCTGCAGGCAGGGTGTGGGGTGAGAAACCCTGGGAAAGGTCTTTCCTGTGGAAATAGGGAAATATCAGCGCTGCCCCTCTCTGAGACAGCGAGCTGAGGTGGAGCTGAAACGCGATTTAAAATGCAAGCAACCCCTGCAAATCAATAGGAGCTCTATAAAAAGGGTTCAGAATGATAATGCAAATGAACCCTGAGCAGAGCTATTCCTGGCACGCTGATCCCTGGCACTCACAGCCCCCGGTGTCTGCAGCAGCTCCTGATAAAGTGATGGAAGATAAGGCTGAGCTCAGCTTTGGGAAAGCCTCAGCAGCAGCCAAGCCTAAGTCCTGGCCCAAGGCAAAGCCTGACTCTGTGCTCCAGTTTGGGCTGAGGGTTTTTCCTGCAGTGACTGTGCTCAGCAAATCCGAGGGACCCAGGCTGGGCTGGGCTCAGCTCCCTTCCAGCCTCCCTGAGATCGGGACCCAGGCTTGTTGCTGGGAACCAGGGAAAAAGCAGCCTTGAAGCCTTGAGTTTCTCAGGATGGACAAGGACAAGAAATTATAACAATGATTAAACATCTGCAGGGTGTGTGAGAGCGTGTGAGTGTCTGGTGATGTTTTGCACAAAGCATGTTTTCAGAGAGGTGTTGCCTTCTTGGGCCAATGAGCCTTTTCTATTCTGTATGGCATGATCTACCCTATATAAGTGCAGTGTTTCTGTAAATAAAGCTCTCTCTCTGCTTCTCCATTACATGAAGAACTATGTTGGATTATCCTTTTAGCTGCTCTCCTATAGCCTAAAATGCAGCACAGGGTGGGATGGGATGGGATGGGATGGGATGGGATGGGATGGGATGGGATGGGATGGGATGGGATGGGATGGGATGGGATGGGATGGGATGGGATGGGATGGGATGGGATGGGATGGGATGGGATGGGATGGGATGAATGTCCTGTGGGTGTCCTGTGGATGTCCTGGGTGTGTCCTGGGTGTCCTGGGTGTGTCCTGTGGATGTCCTGGGTGTGTCCTGGATGTCCTGTCAGTGTCCTGTCAGTGTCCTGTGTATCCTGGGTGTGTCCTGGGTGTCCTGTGAGTGTCCTGGGTGCCCTCTGGGTGTCCTGGTGCCAAGGGACCTGCTGGAGACCCTCCTGCTCCAGCAGCCTGGGTGGGCTCTGCAGTGTTTGAGCAGAACAGTGCAGCTCCCTCATTAGATGCAATGACAAATAATCTGCACAAGGACTCATTAGCAGAAAGTGTAATTATTGCATCTTGCATTGAAAATGATTTAAACCACTACTCTTGACAAATAAAGCAGCTGACCCTTGATTAAAAGAGATGATGGGTGTGAGTAATTAAAGCCACACTAAATGTGATACATCTTCAAAGCACCCCTGTGCAATTTGTCTTCTCTTGCCTCTTTTGAAAGCTTCTCCTGCTTGTTTGAGGTTGCTCCTCCAAGGATTCTGAGTAACTGAATTGGAAAATAATTTCCTGACCTTGATCACAGAAGTTCTGGGAGGCACCTGGGTTTCCTCACAGCATGAGAAATCCACTTAGTGGTGGCACAGCTGCCACTTGAAAACCCTTCCCTGGAAGCTGCTGGAGGGGAAGGTGAGAGCAGGGCTCGTTCCCGGCTGCCAGGAGCTGGGGCACTGCACTTGCAGAGCTGCAGGAAAGGGAATGTGCAGCTCTTGGGAGCTGTGCCTTGTCCCCAGGACGGGGCAGAGAGCAGCACAGAGCTGCTGCTGCAGGAAGGCACTGCCAGCCCGGGGGTCGCAGGCAGGGCAGGGGGCTAGTGTAACTTGTGCCTGATTAAATCCCTCCTGGCTGAATTACTCTGAGAGAATTAAGAGGTGTTACATCAAGATAAACAAAGGAATACAAAAGAGGCTCTTTGCCTTTATCTGTCTCAGGGCAGCTTTATTTGCATGGTGGTCTCAGGAACAAAGAGGCAGAGGGTCTCAGCTAAGGGTTTTTCCTAGGAAAAGGTCAGGGAGGGGTTTTGGCTTTCTGCCAATAGTAAAAGAACACGAAGTTAGGGTAAACAGGAGAGATGAGGGAGGAAGAGGCCCCTGTGGCTTTCTGCCAATGAAAGAGGAACCTGGGAAGGGTTAAAGCATTGCTTCTACCCCTGGTATTGGGTTACAGCAGGCTGGGGCTGCCAGGCTCTGCTCACTGCAGTCCCAGGGTTTTTAATCAAATGGGGGCTGGAAAAGCTGGGGACTTTGGCCTTTGCTTTCCAAAGGGTGGCAGTCACTGTGGGGCTTCTGCTTTTCCAGTATTTGTATTTTGTGTGGTAAGGAACCTTGGCTCTCCAGTTTGGTAATTTCGATTTTCACAAATGGTCACAGAACCATTGCAGGGCTCATCTTTTACTGATCCTAAATGGTTCTCTCGCTGTAAATCAAACACACTTCAATGTGCTTGTGCCCATGAGTTAATTAATTTCTCTCACGGTGATGTAGAATCAGTGTTCCATAATCCAAGTCTTCTCCCTTTCTGATGTGTGCCATGCATATCCAAAGGGCACACAGATTTTAAAATCAGTGGAATTGTTTGTTGCTGAGATGAGGCTGAAGGGAAGAGCCAGACCTTGCCAGGGGCAGGGGCAGAGCTGCAGCTGCTCAGCAGAGCCAGGATCTGCTCTGAGCCACTGCCAGTGCACTGGGAACTGTGTCAGGAGAGCAGGGAAAACTTGGTTTGTACCCACAGCCAAAACAGGCAATGAATTATCCAGTCCAAATAAATGAAATTCAGTCCTGGAAGGCTTCAGAGAGCTGGTCCACTTTCCAGGTGTTTCATCTTGGTTTGGTCTTGAATGGGAAAACAGATCTGACTCAGGTCCTGGCGAGATTTCACTCTCCAGTGCATTATTAGAAAAGAAAACAAGACCTGGTGGTGCCTGTGCTGTGAGATATTCTGTCCACTGGTTCTGGTTCCACAGCCTCGAGCTGCCCCTGGTTCCTTTCTGTGCTCTGCACCAAGCAGAGCTTTACCCCAGAGCTGTGCCAGGGGAGGACAGACACTTTTTCTCTTCCTGAGAGTTGTCAGAGTGGCCAATTTGTGCTACTTCAGTGATAAATTGCTGAGTAGCCACGTGTTAAATCCCTTTTTTTGTTTCTTTGGGCCCTACAGGTGTCGTTTCAGTCTGGCTGTGAGTCCTGTCTGTGTAGAGCAAAATGCCAGCAGTGAGACTGGCCCTGGCACGTGTCTGTGCTTCCCTTGCCACCTGAATTTTCCATTTCCTTCCTCCAGACGAGAGTGAAGTTTGGCAACACAAGTGGGAGTTTTGACTTCTATCAGAATTGGAGAATAGATTCACCTGGCATTTCCCATCCAAGCCCAGAGCAGGCTCTGCACATCCCAGTTCCCATTTTGCTGCGTTTATTTCCCAGGCAATCTCAGCAATCTGAAGTAACAGTGTTTTTATTTAAGGTGGGTGCTGCTGACGTGCCCATAAACACTCCCCAGAGCTCTCACCCAGCCTGGTGATTGCTTTGTGTGGGGAGCAGGCAGAGAATAAATATGAACAGCAAGACTTTGAGGCAACTTAATAAAGCCCCACTGCTGTCAGTGCAGAGGGGCAATTCCAGTGGTTTAGGAGAAGTGTAAAATGTGAAATGGGGGCTCTGCTGCCAGGCTGCAGGCAGAGGTGGATGTGCACTGAGCTGGGGAGGGGCTGCCATCCCAAATTCTCCACCCACACCCTCATCTGGTTTTGTATAATGTGTTTTTAATAGCAGCACTTGAATCTTGAACTGCATTATCCTCACAGAAACGCCTGGGCTGGGGCTGAGGGTCCTCAGGGGTGTTTGTGAATCTGAAAAGAGATTTATTATTCCTGTTAGTGTCACAGAATCCCAGACTGGTTTGGGTTGGGAGGGACCTCAAAGCCCATCCAGTGCCATGGCAGGGACACCTCCCACTGCCCCAGGGAGCCCCAGCCCCAGTGTCCAGCCTGGATTTGGGCACTGCCCGGGATCCAGAGCTGCTCTGGCACCCTGTGCCAGCCCTGCCCACCCTGCCAGGGAACAGCTCCCAGTTCCCAGCCTGTGCTTCCTTGTGGAATTTATCAGTGAAGCAGCCCCAGACACTTTTATCACCTTTATGCTCCTCTCCATTGAACCTGGAGAGGAATTTATGGCTTTAATAATTCAGGTTCTTCTGAGTTTATCAGAGAGCACTGAGGAACCCGGGGCCTTTCCCTGGGGCTGAAATGCTCCAGAACACCCAGCCCTGCACCAGAGTCCAGAGGGACCCACCCAGGTGAACCATGCCTGGGGAATCCTGGGTGAATCCCTGCCCGTGGCAGGGGTGGCAACAAAACCCTCTTTATGGTCCCCTGCAAGCCAGGCTGTTCGGGATGCTCTGCATGGCATTTCTGCTTTTGGGACTGCAGGTTCCCCTCCACCTTTGCTCTCTGCTCTCCCAGCCCGAGTCTCTCTGTTCCCACTCCATCATTGCCTCCTCTTCCTTCTCTCCATGAAAACATTTCATAGATTTCCCAGGGCCTTTCAGATTATCTGCATGGTTGCTATTGTTTTTCCTTTTCTGATTGCTGGTATTATTCTCCCTGCCTCCTGCTTTGATGCAGGCTTTTCCTGACTGCCTGATCACAATTAAGAGATGACAACAGCAATCTGAGTGTGTCATCTTCCTGCTCTCAGCAGGAGCTCCCTTTAGCTTTGAACCATCACAGCAAATGTGAGATAAGTTTGGAACTGGGAATATTTCCTTTATGGGGCACTTTTTTTTCCCCTGTCAGTAGGATTTGATTAGCAGGGACAGGGAGAGAGGACAGGGACATTCCTGAGGGGCTGTACAAATACATGTACAAATACATTTACAAATACATTTACAAATACATTTACAAATACATTTACAAATAGGTGAGATACAAATAGGTGAGGTACAAATACATGGTGTACAAATAAGTGAGGTACAAACTCTGGCACAAATATTTGAGGTGCAAATATGTGTACAAACATGTGAGGTACAAATACCTGAAGTACAAATAGGTGAGATACAAATTTGTGTGCAAATACGTGAGACACAAGCACAAAAACATCTTATAGAGGCACAGAAACATCTTATAGAGACAGAACCACCTTATAGAGACACAGAAACATCTTATAGAGACACCTATAAAGGTGTAAAAACATCTTACAGAAACAGGAACATCTTATAGAGGCACAAAACATCTGATAGAGGCATAGAACCATCTTATAGAGACACAGAACTATGTTATAGAGGCACAGAACCATTTTATAGAGGCATAAAAACATCTGATAGAGACAGAGACATAGAGTCAGAAAAATCTTATAGAGGCACAGAAACATCTGATAGAGGCAGAAACATCTTATAGTGGCACAGAACCATTTCATGCAGGCATGAAAACATCTTACAGAGGCACAGAAATTTCTTCTAGAGACACAGAACATGTTATAGAGACACAGAAACATGTGATAGAGACAGAAACATCTTATAGAGGCATAAACCATCTTATAAAGGCACCAAACCATCTTATAGAGGCACAAATCCATCTCATAGAGACAGAGAATCATCTTATAGAGGTACAAAACATCTTATAGAGACACAAAACATCTTATAGAGACAAACATTTTAGAGAGGTACAGAACATCTTATAGAGACAGAAACATCTTATAGAGGCACCAAACCACCTTACAGAGGCACAAACTATCTTATAGAGACAGAACTGTCTCACAGAGGCACCAAAATCCTGCCCAGGGCCCTGCCTGGCCCCAGGGGTAGGAGCAGGGTGGATGAAGCTCTGATGCACTGGAGTTCAGGATTACAGAGCACTCACTGACCAACCCTCTGGAATTGTTTTTCTCAGCTAACAAGTGTTTCTGTATGCTTGAGGAGAAGTTAAAATTCATCTTTTTTCTGTGTCTTTTATTTTCGCCTTTGCTTGAAGCATGACTTTTTCTATAAAAGATTGTGGATTGTGGAATGAAGGCAAGCAAGAAAAAGATTTCTTCCTCTCTTCTTCTTCTCAAAACATGATTTTTTTTTTTTTTTGTTTAACTTTGTTTCCCAGCTGAGCACTTTGGGGAATGTAAAGGCGTTTTTGATGCAGTGTTGTGGCGAGCAGAATTATCAGCAAATGGGCTCTTCCTTTAGCAGCAATATCACTGCAGCAGCAGCACCTGCCTCTGCCGGGGAGCAGCTGCTGGGGCTGGCAGCAGCAATGAAACCTTGATGGATTCACGGGGAACAGGCTTGGGGATGGTGCTGGAGACAGCCCAGCCCCCCTGGTGCGGTGTGAGGGTTGCAGTGTAAAGTTTGTCTGCTGTGAATGGAGTGGGGAGTGCAGGTGAAGGTTTGTGGGGTTGTTTGGGAGATGGTTTGGAGAGGGTTTGGGAGATGGTTTTGGGAGATGGTTTAGTGAGATGGTTTTGGGAGATGGTTTTATGGGATGGTTTTATGGGATGGTTTCATAAGATGGTTTCATAAGATGGTTTGTGGGATGGTTATTGGAGATAGTTTGGGAGATGGTTTGTGAGATGGTCTTGGGAGATGGTTTGGGGAGATGGTTTATGAGATGGTTTGTGAGATGGTTTTGGAGATGTTTGGGAGATGATTTTGGGAGATGGTTTTGGGAGATGGTTTTGGAGATGGTTTTGTGAGATGGTTTGTGAGGTGATTTTGGGAGATGGTTTTGGGAGATAGTTTTGTGGGATGGTTTCATGGGATGGTTTGTGGGATGGTTTTGTGGGATGGTTATTGGAGATAGTTTGGGAGATGGTTTTTGGAGATGGTTTTGGGAGATGGTTTTGTGGGATGGTTTGTGGGATGGTTTGTGAGATGGTTTGTGGGATGGTTTGTGAGATGGTTTCATGGGATGGTTTGTGGAATGGTTTTGTGGGATGGTTATTGGAGATAGTTTGTGAGATGGTTTTGGGAGATGGTTTGGGAGATGGTTTTATGGGATGGTTTCATGGGATGGTTTGTGGGGTGGTTTCATGGGATGGTTTGTGGGATGGTTTGTGAGATGGTTTCGTGTCCTGGGCTGCTCCCACAGCCTGGGCAGTGGGGCCAGGGGGGAATTGACCCCTCTGCTCCAGGAGAGCTGGAGGGGACTGGGGACAAGGGATGGAGGAACCCCAACTCCCTCCCTGCCTGGGCCCACCAGGGCACCCTGGATGGCTTTGCAGCTCTGTGTTCTCTCCTAAACCCCCCAGATTCCTTCTGCCACACTCTGGTACGGGCAAATGCAGCCAAAGGGATTTTTCCTCATTAGGGTGATGCCTCGTTCCTTTTCTGTTCCTTTTCTCCAGCTTTTATAGCTTGCTCTGAGGAGATTGAGCTGTTTTATTCCTACTCTATTAAAAAGTAAAACACTGGTGCAAACTAAATGTTAGCTTGAGGAAGCAAAGTGTGAGAAATTGGCTGTGATTGCAGTGTGGTGGAAGAACTTCCTATTTTACTGGGACATAATCAGCATGGATCAGTTCTGCTGCGAGGGGAAAGCTGCTGTGATCAGGGCAGCCCAGGGACCCACAGCCAAAGGGAAAATGTTCATGGGAGGGCTGCTCACCCTGCTGAGACACTCACTCAAACGTGACCTGAACCTGCCCTGATATGGACTCAGAAAATACCCACATCAGGACATCTTCTTGCAGTGGTTGCACTGGGTAGTGCAAAGATTTCCCATTCCAATCACTTACCCCTCAGCATTAATGGAGGAAGCTTGGCCAGAATTCTTTCCTCATTATGCATTCCTTTAAAAAAAAAAAAAAAAAACAAAACCCCAAACCCACAACTAAAAGGCTTTTTCTTCCTCAGTCCAAGTGTGTCAGTTCCAAATTCATGGGATCGTTGCAGGTGGAAAGGTTTGCTGCTGCTGACAGCTGTCAGCTTCACTGGGCGTGCAAATTAATATTAAGGGACAACAAATGAATGACAGAGGAAATCTGGAAAATCTTCTCAGCCCAAGACATTCAGTGCAGACTTTTAATGCACTAAAATATGAATTGCAAGTAGGGAAATTACTGGGGGATCAGAGAGTTGGTTTGTGGGGGAACGAGCAGATCCCTCTGGCAGGACCAGAGAAAGCAAAGCACAGCAAATTTCTGGGCAAGCAGAGATCCCCAGCACTGGTGGCACCTGGGGAGTTCTCTGCAGGAAATCAAATCTCTGCCATTAGTACTCAGTTACTGCCTGCACCTTTTCACAGCTAAATTATTTCACAAATACCTGGTGAGAGGAAACAGCCCCATGTCATGCAGGGGGAGCACGGGCTCATTCACCCTCTCCTCTGCTGCTGAGCATTTTTAATTATTGCTCCAGCGTCCCTGGGAGAAGCTGCAGTTGTCGGAGTGCTGGCTGTAAAGATTTACTTCAGCTGGAGTTCTGTGGTACTCTGTGCTATAAAATTCAGCACAGGAAAATTTCGGCTGAGTAATTTTTCCGGATCGATGAAAACATCCGTGAGCACGGAGCCCTCATCCATCACCAGAGCCCAGGCAGGGACAGGGCTCTGCCATCCAGCCCCCAGCCCAGAAAATGAATTTATTGGCAGCTCAGCCTGTATTGATTACAGCCAGCCCCTCCTCGGGCAGCGTTTTCCCCTTTGGTGATGAGGAAATGATGGGTGGGAGCCTGGGGCAGTGCAGAGATCTGTTTAATGCCAGCCCTGGGCACAGCCACAGCTCCAGAGCAGGCACAGAGGAGTTTCTGTTCCAGCTGTGGGGGAGACCAATAAATAATAAATAATAAATAATAAATAATAAATAATAAATAATAAATAATAAATAATAAATAATAAATAATAAATAATAAATAATAAATAACAGAAGGGTCCCCACCCAGTGCCAGGCTCTGGAGCTGTCCCTCCCTGTCCCAGCTTCCCCCTGGGGCTGAGAACACAAAATACCCTGGGCAGCAATTTCTGCTGCTGCTCTCCAAAAGAGATCAGTTTGTAAATGTCACTGCCATGCTGCCTTCCCTGAGTGCCCTGTTTAACTTCTCCTGATAGATTTTTTCCTGATGTATTTTTAGGTGTAATTCTTGATTTGCTTCTGGTCAACAATCCCTTCTCAGTGCTGGTTATCTTTCATGTGTCATAGAGAGAATTAATTATAACAGGGGGGAAAAACTCTCTTGGAATGCAGTTTGTCACAGCGATCTGTTTAGCGAGACAAAATGAAATCAAGGAAATCTAATGGCATAGGGATCAGATCTCCCCAAGGGGACTGCTCTGGTTCCTTGGAAGCTCAACAGGAACATGTGCTTGACTAATCCCAAGGGTTTAGAAATAAATAAAAAAAAAAGTTATTGCTACATTTAACCTTATGTTTAAATAAAATAACCTTATTGTCATTGTAAATTTTTATTTATTCTTATATTTATATTTAAATTTATATATATATTCACATTCATATTATTCATATTTGTAATCGTATTATATAACTCATTATTGCATATTGTATTTCTTTTTATTTATACAAATATATTTGTATTTATAGTTTATATATAGTTTATATATCTGAACTTAAACTTGTATATTTGCATTTAAATTTATATTAAACTTAAAGTTCTCTTGATTCTCACTCCATAGTTTGTTTATAACAGGAATCAGCCCTTGGTAGAATATTTGCAATAAAAAGCTTTGAAATTGATTAAATGCCTGAGGCTCCTCTTGGCCATTAACCAGAGTTGGCAGCCATTTATTGCTCTGAACAGAGCGAGGAGCAGAGATAATCCCTTCAATGTAATCAGTGCCTGCAAGAGAATGAAGTGTAAACAGCAGCTTGATGATGTCACAATCCTGGATTTTAGGAATGATGCAGGAATATTGTATTACCAGCAATGGATGCTCCTGTTTGGAAATTCCTGAGAAACACAAATTGTGTCTACCCTTTACATGCCAGCAGTTTTTATTCAAAGATGATCCTCCCTTTTACTTCTGGTTAGTATAAAAAAACCCACAAAAAACAAAACAAAACAAAAAAAAATCAAAAACAAAAACAAAAAACCAAAAAAAACCCCCAAAAAAAACTAAAAGAGAGAGAAAAGAAAAATGGAAGGAAAAACTGATTGGATAAATGGCAAGAGGACAGATCTGATCTGAGAGCAGCCCCTTAATCCCAGTGCTGGCATTAGTCATGGTTCCCTGTCTGAGGAAAGAGCTGCAGCCCTGCAGCTCCTGAATCTGTGCTGGAGATTGTCTTGGAACTTCAGGGACGGGAAATGTGTGAGTTACAGGTCCAGGAAATCCTTGGGAAAACTTCAGAACGGCTTGTCTGAGAAATTAAAGTCATCACCTGGAAAGGACAATATTTACAGTAATTCTCTGGTTCTATTTCACAGCCTCAGTGTAAATCCTTACTGCCACACCAATTTATTATTTACCTTTGTCGCTGGAGACCTTGTCTGCCGTTATTTATCACATATATTGTGTGTGATTATATTTCAACTTCAAATTATTACTGGCAGACACGGCCATGCCTTGGCATCTCTCTTTATTACACTTTGTGCTCGGCAATCCATCGTGCCTGATGGAGCCGGGGCGTCACACGGGCAGCCCCATGATTTATTGCTGTGCTTCCAGACTTTCTGCTTTGTTTTTTTGTGAGCCTCCACCTGTTCCCCAGCTGTTCCTGGGTGTGTGCTCACTTTGGGAGGGCTGGAGCAGGTCTTATGCAATCCATCTCTGTAATCCCAGTGATGACGTGGGGCTCTGCAATCACTGCCGGTAATCTCCTGCTCCTCTCCTTTGATCTGGGGAGTGTGTGCAAGCTCACAAACTGCAAATGCTGCCTGCTCTGCTTCGCTGGGACACCAAGGCAAACTCTGCTTTTAGCTCAGAGGTGAAATGAAGGTAGCCAAGTGTGCAGGAAGCAGTGAGCAGGGCAGGGAATCCCAGGCTGGGCTGGCAGGGACCTTAAACCCACCTAGTGGGATTAACAAGAAACACTTGTCCAAGTGCTTCCACTTTATTGGGGTTGTCCTGGTTTGAAGGACAGGTGTCTGCCCAATAAAGGCAGGAGCTTCTCTTGAATTGGAGAATGTAAACCCCCTCCCTCCAAATTATTATTATAATTTTGAAACTAAGGGGCTCTCAGGCAAAGAGATGGGAATTAGGAATAACAGTTCCTCACTAGGAAAATTAAAATAGAAATGCAGTATTACAAAGAACAATCCCAAACCCTGCCAGAGTCAGAATCCAAGCTGACACCCGTCAGTCAGTCAGGGTGTTGGCAGCAGTCCCATTCAATGGTGGCTGCATCCTCCTGCAGTGGCAGATGTGGTTCAGCTGGAGCAGTGCTCCTGTAGAAGGTGCAGCTTCCTCTGAAGCTCCAGGGATGATGTGGAAAGGTCTGGTTTTCCTCTGGAATCCAGTGGAAAGAAGGTTCCTTGGTGTTCCAAATATCAGTTTTTATCTGGGTAGGAAAGGCTTGGCTCCTGCCCTGGCTGGAGCATCTCCCAGTGGGATGATGTAATTTTATCAGCCATGCCCTGGGACTCAATGGCCATGAACAGGAGATATCTCCTGGAGGGAGGATGGGTTGTGGAAAAGATAAAGATGATTGCCCTAGCTGGTTTTAAACAATGGCCCATAGCAGGAGATATCTCCACAGCAATAAGGATCACTGCCACACCCTGTTTTTAACAATGGCCCATTAACAGGAGCTATTCCCACAGAGATAAGCATCACTGCCACACCCAGTTTTTAACAATGGCCCATTAACAGGAGATATTCCCACAGAGAGAAGGATCACTGCCATACCCGGCTTTTAACAATGGGCCATTAACAGGAGATATCTCCCACCGAGATAAGGATCGCTGCCACACCCTGTTTTTAACAATGGCCCATTAACAGGAGATATCTCCCACAGAGATAAGGATTACTGCCGCACCCGCTTTTTAACAATGGCCCATTAACAGGAGATATCTCCTGGAGGGCGGATGGGCTGTGGGAAAGACAAAGATGATTGCCCCAGCTGGTTTAAAGATGGCCCATGAGCAGATAATGTGTGCCAGGAGATAAGGGTCACTGGCCCACCCGGCTGCAGCAGATGGGGACAGAATTCACATTTCTGGTCACTTCAACCCAACACAGGGGTATAATTCTAAAACTGGGCGCTCTCTCTGGCTGTTCATTCTAATTAAACCTGTGACATGTTCAAGGAATTCATTTGTAAGAGGAAGATTTTCTTCCCTCTCAAAGTGTTTCATAATTCTGATTACATTAGTTCATGTACAGCCAAAGTGCCTAACTCATGCCTTCAGTGGAGACATGACATCACCCATGGCACATGGCAGGGTTCCTGCCTGCTCTGATCCTCAGGCTGGCTGAGTTTTCTCCAGGGGCTTGCTGCTGTTTGTCCCTGTGATGCCAGGGTGGGTTTTTTCAGGACTTTATGCAACAACAGGCAGGAATCTGTTCTGCAGTGAGGACTCTGGGACATCCCAGGCTGCAGTGACTGTGTAAGGATTTTAGTG